>QGSO01000138.1:2185018-2331474 GCA_011037825.1 Carya cathayensis | reverse complement strand
TTTTAAAAAAAGCTTATAAATTGTTGTTTGATTCTTTTATCCAGCATTTGTTTTTCACATGATTTCATTGGTGCCCATTTTGTTAACGCTTGGTCAATCGTTCTCTTGCTCAAAACTAATACGCGCGAGCACACCTCCGCAAATGAATGTTACACATTTATATAACACTCTGAGCGTGTGTCTTACACACATATATATATATATATATATATGACACGTATACACATATATATATATGTATTGAGAAATTATAGTTACAATCGTAAATATGTAAGCGGCGCAAAATCATTTTGAAAAAATTAAATGAATACGGAATACATACATGACCTCCCACAAATGAATTTTACACATATATATGACACATATACACACGCATGTGTGTGTTTATTTGGAGGCTCACTAAATCAACTGTGATAGGAATAATCACAAATTAGATCATCCTTTTAGTTGAAACTTTAGTGGGTTCCTAAAAAAAATAGCCAAACAGATTATTTCTAAAGTCTAAGACTAATATATAGGAATGTATAAACAAATGCTTCAATATATTCAATTGTGGTTTACAAAAATAATGATTTTGTAAGAAATCAATCTTGCATGAGACTACTTGTATGTAGTAGTTGGATCCCTAATTTGTTGGAATTAGTATTGTTATGATCTTCTATATCATAGGTCTTCTCATTATTGCATCTGGCTTATGTTTTTCATGTAACATTAGACTAAATGACTGATGATGTATGAAATTATATTGATAGTTGCACATATTATGAGTAACCTAGGAGACATTTTTTTTTTTTCCATGGCATCGTCTTCAACAATGAGCTCCACCTTTGCTTCCTTTGCCTCCCCTCTCCCTCTTATCAATATCAACCATCTTATTACCATTAAGCTTAACTGAGAAAATTACCTCCTATGTAAAGCACAACTGGTTCCCTATCTCAAGGGACATCACTATATGGCTGCATGCCAGTACATCCTTTGCTGCTTCGTGCACTTGCAAATGACCACTAGTTCAGACTTTCTTCCTAATCCTGAATATCATTGGTAGCTGCAAGATCAACTTCTTCTTTTGGCCCTAGTTTCTTCCTTGTCTAAAGATATCTTGGCTCATGTAATTGGTCTTCACACTTCCTGTGAAGTGTGGCATGCACTGGAGAACATGTTCTTTGTTCAATCCAATACTCGGATAATTAACTTGTGAGTAAATTTCTCCTCCAAAAAAAGGGCAACAACTCCATTGGAGAATACTTCCATAAGACGAAGTCCTATGCTAACACTTTGGCAACCATAGGTCAACCTCTAACTGATTGTGAGCTCATTAGTTACATTCTTGCAAGGCTTGGTTCGGACTATGATTCACTTATAACCTCTCTCACAACTCGGCTTGAACCCATGAACCTCTAGGAGACATATGGGCACCTACTCAATTATAAGTTTTGATTGGAACAACAGCAAATAGTCTTGAATTTTCTTAATGCTACGGCAAATACGGTTTCTTGGCAACCATCATACCATGACAATTCTCGTGGTTACATATGCTCCCAAGAACCAGTCCAATAATTGAGGTTCATGAGGATGTGGATGTGGACACAATCAATCCTTTACTAGATCATGATTAGTATTCCAAGTTTGTCATAAACCTGGCCATACTGCACTCAGGTGTTATCACATATTCAACTTTGCTTATCAAGTTGAGCAGAACAATAGTCCCCAAGCTCACATGATCACCATACCAACCTCAACAGATTCAAGTTGGTAACCATGGAGCTCTTGCAAGCAACAACCAATTGTCTAGTCTAGTACTGAAACTGAATACAAAGCCTTAGCCAACTCAACTGCTGAATTAATATGGCTACAAGATCTTCTTTGGAAACTTGGTGTTTATTTGCCTCAACCTCCCACCATAGTGTGATAATATATTGGTTTTTAACTTGGTGTTTCTTTGCCTCAAACTCCCATGCAACATAAGAGGTTTGGGCGAGGCCAACCTCGGCCAATGTAGATTCACGAGAGCTGCATGGTGACACAGGTAATATGGGAAACTGTCATTGGAATTAGGGTGGCACCGTAGTGGTTGGGTCCAAATGTTTCTCTCGGGTTATACGGCCAATGTAGATTCACGAGAGCTGCATGGTGACACAGGTAATATGGGAAACTGTCATTGGAATTAGGGTGGCACCGTAGGGGTTGGGTCCAAATGTTTCTCTCGGGTTATACGGCCAATGTAGATTCACGAGAGCTGATAGTGACACAGGTAATATGGGAAAATGTCATTGGAATTAGGAGTGGCACCGTAGGGGTTAGGTCCAAATGTTTCTCTCGGGTTATCCAATACTTTTCAGAAAGTCAACCTCCTATTCGCGGATGCACAAGACCTAGTTTACAGCAAGTCCTAAAGCCAGATACTTTCTATATATGTATGTATATAAGTAGAGCTAATGAACTACTCCTAGGCCCACAAATTAATGGAGAATTATATGCAAAATACATAAAAGCCCTCAAGGTTAGGGCATATTGGATAAATACCCGAAAGGGCAAAACCTTGTGTTGTGCCAGAGATTTTAACCAACATCTCTACTCATATTCCAAGACAAGGGAATATAAGACGATCAAATGCATTCCACTGAGGATCATCCTTGAAGAATGAGACGGGGCGACACATTGCCTTTAAGTATTGGAAGTTCAGTATTAGCTATGATTGGACTTAAAGGACGGAGCTTTCAGTGTGATTGACAAAACATTTAACACTGACGTACACATAAATGATCCTATAAAAGGCACCCACATCAATCCCAACCAAGGCCCAAATTTATCAAGAGAAAATAATCAATATGATTAGACTTAAAAACAATATATCAAATGCAATATGATCCAAGCTGCAGGTGAACAACAAAGAGCTCGACTGAACAAGCTGGGAAATCATTCGATACAATAGGCCAGCTAGCTAGCTAAGGTACCCACCAACATGTTGTTGTGGCACATTCTATACATCACATTTTTATTTTATTTTCATTTTATTAAATAAGACGCGATTATTTATCATCAATAATAATAAAGAAATATATAATAAATAATCATTTAATAATAATAAATGTGTCACATCTTATTTAATTAAATGAAAATAAAATGATAATATGATATAAAGAATTTTCTTTTATTAAAACCTTACAAACTTGATCGAGCATTAGAGCAATCTCCTGACGGAGACCTTTGGCAAACGGCCTCATTTTTCTTTGTTTCCAATTCTACAAGCAACTCGGACTTAATTAGAAGCATGCAGTTAATGACATCAAGAAATTGTAACAACACTATATATATTATAGTCCTTATATTAATTTTTATCAACAATTTATGGGCGTATTAACTCAATTCTAATGCACCACAATGAGCACATACACCTTTTTGTCATCACGATCAAGACAAGTAAGGAGAATCTCTGATTCCCATTCCCCACAACCCAAAGTCAAAAGGAAAAAGAACCATATATATAAAGGCTATTGTTAGAGAGGATGCTTGGCCATAATAATTATGACACGATAATGTTGACCGAAATATCAAAATCAGATTATATAAACAGGGTCCTGTCTACCGACTAATTAACTGTTTCTACGAGACTAGGATTGATGAATACAAGGTTTGTTCACAAATATTGCTAGTTGACTAATAAAAAGTCAAACCAAACATTAATTATCCATGAGAAGGCATGCATAATGAAATGTTGTTGATCTAGAATCTAGCTAGCGCTAATTAGGATAGTAATCATGGAAGTGGTTGCAACTTCAACAAAGAAATAGTAAATTCATGCATGTGACAATAATTCGAGGAAGACATGCTGATTGCTCTAAGATCCGGCTTTCTAGTTATAGGATTTTGTTTTTTTTTTGGGGGGGGGGATCTTTTCACATGATAGTTTATGTGAATAATATTTCATTAAATCTTTTTTTTAGAGAGAGAGAGAGAGAGAGAGAGAGAGATACAAATGGAAGGGTGAAAGTACCAACAAAAACAATCTGTTACAGCCAAAAAAAAAAAAAAAATGCAATGGGTAATAGAGCAAAAAACTTTGTCGGACCATTAATGTTCACAGGTGGACCCGAGGGGCACTACGCAGGCCTTATGTTTTTTCAATACCATATAAGAATTATGGTTCTATAATTGAAATTCACCATTGGTAAAGGATGAGGGAACTGTGGTGCATGTCTTCTTCGATCAAACGAGATGAAAGGGCAAATGGCAGTGCACGTACGGTAGGTGTCATGTGTGGATGATAATAGATAAGGGTTTTAGGGATTTTAAGGGGAGCTAGAAATATGGACGAAACTGGCATGGGAAAACTTGAAAAACAAAAAGGCTTGAACACATGATGCTTGTGACCAGTCAAAATGAGCTGAAAATTGAACACTCCGATCAATAAAGCCATTTAATTTTTAGTTATAAAAGATCATTTTGAGAACGTTTGAAAATAGTTTCGAGATGTATTATTTATTGAGTCTTGTCACATCCATCTTTAGTTGCTAATATTCTTTTCGTTACTATTAATTGGTCGCAAAAGTCCATTTTTCTTGTAGTGGTGTAGCCCAATCGATGAATTGTCTTGAGAAGGCCAAATGGAGCCTTTTTTTTCATATATTTTTTTATATCTTTAAGCATTTTTGTTTTAAAAAAAATTAACAACATAATTAAAAAAACACTTACTTAATCATTAAATAAAAATAAAAATTTGTCAGGATAATTCATCGGGACATTTTCTCGGTGACTTTTTTTACTGTTATTTATTTGGTTTTGAAAAAGAGAGTTTTAAATGCTTTTTTCATAAAATAAAAAATTATCAGTCGTGTGTATTGAGGTTTGTGAAAGTGGATATAAGATAGAGTTGAGAAATGTTTTAATATAAATTTTTAGGTGTACTTTTAGTTTTGAAATTTCTAAAAGTATTTTTTATTTTTGCCTTTAAATAATGATTGGTAATAATTGGATGAATAGTCGAAAAGTTCAATAGCGTAATGTTTTTTTAAATTTAAAGATCACTTGGTTTGAAATTTATTGAAATCTAAAGCAAAACTTTGGAGAATTTTCTAAAACAAAACATGGCCTCAAGGGTTTAGGGGCTACATGGAGGCCGGTTGTGATTGAAAGTCATTTTTGGAGATCGACAAACTGCAATTTTGATGGAGCGACGCAAGAGATCAAGAAAGGAGATAGATTTGAGAGATTCTAGCTTTAGAAAGGGAAAAGAGGTGGCGGAATTAGCACGGTGCATGGAACCACCAATGACAGATGGTGGTGGGTTGGATTTTGGAGGAAAGTGTTTTTTTTTTTTTTTGGGTTCCAAAACTGGGGAGAGGGATAATTGAGCGGAAGAAAGAGCACCTGTCACCGGATATGGTAAAAGGAGATCACTCAAGATATGGTAAAAGGAGTGGGTGCTTAAAAGGTACATATTGTCGAATAAGATTCTCAAAGCACATGATGTTCGGAGCAAGCTCTGCTGTTGACAATTTCATGTCCATCAAAACCTTACCCAGAAATGGGGTAATGTATGGACACCCAAACCCCACGATTGGACACTGCCCTCCCTCTTTTGGTCATGTTACCCACCCTCATCTCATGGCATCATTACTTGCCCTACGTAACGGGACCAACCATTTGAACTTCCTAGCTTCTTGCTGGTATTCCAACCTCACACTCTTAATACCCTAAATTTTAATAGAACCCACTGTGAAAATCTGTTATTATAACCTCAGAGACAGGGTTGTCATGAAACTTTTATGAAAAAACTAGTGTTGTAATAAAGGGAAAAAAAATAATAGAAAGTGCACTTTTATTTCTGCTGCTTGAATATGGATCAGAAGGCCGGTACTGCATAATTAGCTGTTGAAACCATGGACGTAAGGATCTGAGAACTGGAAAAGCGAGCACATGGAAGATGATATTAGGATATGATGTCAGTGCATGTAGCTCACTTGGGCCCTACGCCTGATATTTACCAATGCGTTCGTACTCCCGTTTTCACACACCAATTAACTTGCATGAGTTTTGCCCTTGCCTTAAAAAAAAATACTTCTCGTGGGCATGCCGCTCAAAAATGTGCATCAATCAAAAAGTCATTACGGTTACTAATCTTTAGAATATTGCTGAAATCAAACAGTCCCTGGAAGCATTGAACTGCACTAATCCTGCTTATCTCTAGCTATAATTTGATACCATGCATGGCAGACTTACAAATGATGGTCTAGGATGCTTTAGAAGTTATTAACGTTCATGTTTCAGGCAAAGCGAGCTCCGTAGATGTGGTAGTCGGTTTGAATACCAAAAACAGGTACTCTCAGGAGCAAATAAATAGAGGCAATTGGTAGTAATGCTACATAGATCTTTTCTACTCGAACTTGATTATAGGTTGTCGAATGTCCCTTCTTTCCCTTTCTTTGCTCTTCTTGGTCAGAGAGTACAATGAATCTTACGTCAAAATGTAGCTGATTCAAATTTAAGTTAATAATTGTGTTTCTGGAACATTTTATTTTAAAGATAACATGTAGCATTAACTTATTCTGAGAAACCTAATGCACGAGAACTCAAAACTATGACAATTGACCTAAAAACAAGGTACCCAAAAAGAAAGATTATAGTGATCTCTTTCAGACAGAGAGCTTATAAGCAGCCATCCAGAATGGCTCCAAATACAGTAAAGCTTTGTTCCCACGCCCACCTTCCATGCACCTGCTTGGCCTGGGAAGTCTCCCTATGGCCGTTTCAGGCCCAAAACCTACAGTAATTCCATTTCTCTCTTCCTCCTCACACCAGTACATCTGCTCATCAGTCTCATCCCCAATATCGCCATCTTCCCCAACTTCTGCTTCTTCCAGTTCTTCTTCAGTATCTTCTGTTTCAGGTTCCGCTTCTTGAGCAACTTCCTCAACGCCATCCTCACCAATTCCTTCATCTTGAACCATCCGAATCCTAAGCCTTCCATCCCCACGCTCAGCATGAAACAGGCCACGACAAGAAGGGACTGTAAAAGCTTTCAGAACAAGCCTACCTCCTTCCCGGTGAGATTTAACTCGTACACCAGTCGAGCAACTTATGGATTTCAAAGGTGGGGGAAAACTCCAGGGATGATTCAACTTCTTCGACACCCGAAATCCATGCAATTTTGAGGCCTGCTTCGACTGACCATTCTCGCTAATTACTGAACACAAAGCAATTTCATCGATGTTGCTTTCAGTGCAAGCACTCCCTGTCTCGCTGCCCAAGCTTTCGGTGCACATTCGAAGGCTTTCTTCGCTTAGCCTCAAGGATGAGCGCTTAACATGAGGGTGTACGTATACTATGTCATTTTCGGTGTCTTTTTCTTTGCTATAGTGGGAATTGTCGGCAAGAGCCTGGAGGAAACTCAAGCCGTACGAATTAGCATCACTCAAAGACATGGTTTGCTTCACTCTATGATATGTTAAATGACAAAACAGAGGATGAAACAGAGGAATATTTAGTCTTGAGCTAGAAAGACTAGAACTTGAGCAAAACCCACCTCTTGGTTTGGCTGAAAAAGAAAATGGAAGAGAGAGAGAGAGAGAAGGCTCAGAAGGGGAAAAGGACTGGATGATGTGAGATAGAAGTGGGAGTGAGGTATGAATTTATAGGAAGAAGCAGCCCCACTAGAGCTATACAACTTCAGTCCGCCACTCGTTATAAACACAGAAGGAAATAGAGAGACTAGCACTAAACTAGCTAGAAGAATACTGTCTTAGTTGTAGTTGTAGTTGGCTGGGTGTTTTAGTTGTATTTAGAAACTGAGCTGATGTTAATATTTTCTGAATGGTAGTAAAATAATAATAATAAATATTAAATAGGAATGAATAATAGTAAAATATAAATAAAAATAATAATAAAATAATAAATTATAGTGAATCAAGAGTCCAGAGTTCAATGTTCATCCGCTGCCTGGAATGGCTTCATTTATTATGGAACAAACCAAGCTTTTTCTCCTTTTGGGACCAACACGAAGCCTTTCCACAAAAGTTTTCAATTTTGTTTTAAGCAATTATTTCAATCTAAGAATCGGAACAAAATATTTCAATACATATATATATGTGTGCGGTTTCGAATTAGTAATTTATAGAGAAATAATTTATACAAGTCTTAAATAAACAAATTCTTGTAAAAAAAAAGTAGACTTCACCTTAAAAAAGTATAAAAATAAAAAATAAAAAACTTACTTTTTATTAATGGACCCACTTTTTTACAAAATGCGTGTCTGAAACTTGTCTATTTAGAGCATCCACATCGGTTTCTTTAAATTGATTTTCATCTTCAAATTTAACTCATTTTATCAATAGTTGGTCCACATTGAATTAGCCAAACCCATTTCATCCCAAATATGAGCTATACACAGTAATTTCATCTTTTTCTTTAAAAGATGAAAAGTTTTGGAGCAAGTCTATATCCATTGTTTATTAATTTCGCTTCTCTCTCCCACGTCTCTTTCTTTCTCTTTTTTCTTCCCTCTTTTTTTCCCGCGTCTCTTCTTTTTGTCTCTTTTTCTAGTTTTTTTCCTCTTCTCTCTCTTCTTCTTCCCTCTCTCTTCCAAATCTCTTCCTTCTATCTTTGTCTCTTTCTTCTAGTTTTTTTTCCTCTTCTTTCTCTTCTTCTTCCCTCTCCCACGTCTCCTCCTTCTTTCTCTTCTTCTATTTGTTTTTTATCTTTCTTCTTCCCTCTCCTATGTCTTTTCCTTCTTTCTCTTCTTCTAATTTTTTTTTCTCTTCTTTCTCTTCTTCTTCCCTCTTTCTCTCCCGCGACTCTCCTTCTTTCCTTTTCACTTTCTTCTCTCCAGCATGACACCGCGACAGCTTCTCTCCAGCATTGAGTGTATGAGGAAATGGTAAAATCTAAAACCCTAGCCTTGATTTTACTCTTGATTTTGTTGTTTGGGTTTTATTTTGTTGATGTTGTTTGTGTTTGATTTTGTTGATGTTGTTCGTGCCATGTAATTTTTTCATATGGGTTCATTTCACTTGAGCATTTTTGGTTCTTAGATGATTCTTAGATAGGTCTCTCAGGCAACATTCTCATAGTAATGGCGCCTCCAAGAAATGAGTTTCTAAAACTTTGTTTTTTAACCAAAAAGAAGCTGATGCATGATCTTATTTGAATTTTGGGTATAAAAAGAAATGGGCATATTGGAATTATGATTGTCTTGCATCAGCTATTCTGGGTTGTGGTAATGGCTCTAGGCATGGCCTTAATATTATAATTAAACAGTTTACAATTAGTTTTAGTAGCTGGGTAGCCAAAACATGTGGCTAGGCAGCAACTATTGCCTATGCTATTTTGTAGCTTTTTATTATTTTGGGCTATTGGATTGTACAGATATTGGCCTTTGTTTGTTGGGCTATTATTTTGGGCAACAACTATAGCCACATGTAGATCTGTTGGGTTGTTATTTTGTTATATGCTTATGATCCTGTAATTTTCCCATATGTTATTTTGTTATATTTTGAGATTATTATATTATAGATATGGGATTTTTATGGATTGTACATATGGAATTTTTATTTACATATGAGATTTTATCATCTATATATATATGAGATTATTATATTATAGATTATTGGATTGTGAAAATGAAATTGAAAATAATTGTTAGAGGTTATTGAAGATTAGGAAAATAAAAATTAATTAATTAAAAAATAAAAATTAATTAAAGAAATATAAATATTAAAAAATAATAATATTTTATTATTATAGAGAATATGATGGCTAATCCAATATAGATTTGAAGTGTTGATTGATTAATTAAAAAATTAAAAAGTTACATATTCTTCAAATTTTGAATATAGGAATAGCCAATTCAATGTCAATGCTCTTAGGGCTTGTGCATAACATTATTTTTTTTTTCTAAAGAATTTTATACATATTCTGAATTGTTGAATAATATTTTTGTTTAGAATATGAACAATAAAACAAATTTCTTATATCACATTTTAACAATCTTCCGTATTTAAATAAAGTCATGACTAAATTAAGGTAAATTATTTTTTTCTCGTGCACAGTTTTTTCTAACGAAAAATAATAATTTACCAAATAGAAATAACTATACTAATAGTCTTTTTCATTATTCTCAAAGTGAAATGATTTTTGGTGAGATGAATAAATAATAGAAAATTAATATTTAATAATATTATTATAGAAAAATGCTAAGTGAATCGAAGAAACGCACATTCCCTTTTGTTTTTGGAAAGAGTAGTTTCTTCTAGGCGATCCTCTCAGTATTTGTATTCGACTGATGCCTAAGGGTCTACAGTGGTGATTGGCAATTGGTGGAGTGATTTTACTTCCATCTAATCAAGATTATTCGACAATTGATCAGATTATTCATTAATGGTGTCGATGTTGGAGATGAGTAACCATGACTTGATAAAATAAAGAAATTGTAGAAAATAAATGAAGCACGAAGTACTGTGGCCTACAGCCTTCATCCATAAGGCCTGTGGGTAAAATCAACTATAATGTTTATAATAATACAAATTCTCACCTTCCATTTTCTCTCTTTGCTGCAAGGAGATCAGAGGGGAAGAAAAGGGGGAGAAGTTTGCGAAGAAGAAGCCAGCCTTTGCTTAATGTCGTCCCCTCTTCTTTTTCTTTGTCTGCTTCTCCTCTTTGCTTTTCTCTTTCTTGGCTTCAATGTTTGTCTCGTCGCCTCACAAATTTTACAAAATCTTAATTATGTGGGGCTTAGTTAGTTTAATTTGTGATAACCCAGCCCATTAGGAAACCACGCCCAAATATGTTTTTACCCAAGCCCAATCTTGAGAAAGGCCCAAAGCACTTATGTCCTTAAAACCCTAAAGCATTTCCCTCATCTTTTCTCCCCCTCCCTAACGGCTTCTCCCTCTCTGCAGACCAGCAGTTCATCCCGTTGACTGAACCCTTGACTTCACAATTTGTGGTGCCCCATCTCTTGATAAAGGTCTTGGCAAGGTTTCATGATGCCAAGGGTGTCAGCCAAATGCTCAACACTTAGGTTTGGTTGGGTTAGGCATGTCTTGTCTAGATGGAAGTGCACACGTTGGATACAAATATAAAATCAATGTGAAAAAGAGAGGTTTAGTTAGTGAACTAAGACCTTGAAGTGCTAGAAGTTTAAAATATATCATAGAAATAATTAGTCATTCTTCATAGGTATTAACTTGTTACATACACCCCAAATAGTTTGTTCACCACCTATCAGGCGGTAGACTAGATACGAGTAGTCACCCCTTTGAAAGTAATAAGTACAACTAAAAATAATTCATGGCTCCTACGACAGAGATAAGCATCTATCCTCATGGTTCGAGAGTGATTTGCTCTTCTCCCTTGAGAATCACACTTGGTTCTAACTCTGTATAAACTCTATGGTTCCAAGGATGAACTTATAGATAGGTTAAGCAACTATAAAAAAAATACTAATGAGAGATAATGCTCCTGAAGATGCAATGAACAATTTTATGTAAATAGTGAAATGGCATATGTACATACACTTGGTGGGAAATCACCTTCTCTGGCATAAACACACGGGCCATAAACATGGTGATAAACCACCCTTTTAGCGAAACATATATATATATATATATATATATATATATATATATATATATAAGCATGACAAGTAATCACCCTCTGAATAATTATCCTCTTACACAATGTATTTTAAAGCATAGGTATTATTTAAGCGAAGAATCACCTTCTCTCCAGTAAATCAAGTCCATAAAATCATATTGGTTTCAAAGGCACAATCTCCATCACACAGATGCTCATCACATAGATATTCATCACACCGATATACGTCACCTAATGGGCAAACAAGAAATGAGTCACTCCATTGTTCAAAATCAGGAAAATCCCTTCTACCTAAGCAACATTGTGCAAGTCAGCTCACCTGGACCCCATCACAGGTCAATTCTCACACAGAGATAATATGCTGTCCTAGGGAAATGTCTACTAGGCTAACTAACTCGAAGGCACTAACATGTGATAGGTCAAGAGATTCTACATCCCAACTATCAGGTGAGGCTAGCTACAATACCGCCCCACTCCAATCATTTACGGAGATTCCTTCTACCCTTATGAAGCTTGTGGTGACATTTCACATTAATGGTTCAAGGAACTTCATCTCATCCCATGATTATTTATGCATGATATAGTTACTCACACAGGAGATATAGATATTCACATTGATATCATAAATCAAGGAAAAAAAAATAGAAAACACATTCAAGTCTCAGAAAAAAAGAAATGAACATAAGATAAACATAATGATCAAACCAAATTTATTAATGCTCAAAAAGCAGAAGGTTACAGAATATGCAAATGTCTCTTACATACAACATTCACCCCAGATTCTCCAGTATTATCTTATAAGCTAACCTACTTCACAGCATCGGGTTAGCTACTTTGCTACTCCGCTCCTTCCTTACTTCCTTTGAAGAATCTATCTCCACAAGATCTCAAGTGTTTAAGGTCTTAAAAGTGAGATTTTCTCATGTCCTAATCCCTTTTATGGGGCGAGATTGTCAAACATCCTTTTGACACACTTCTAACTCCAAATAAGCTTGGGTAGGAGCCCTTTAGCCTCAACTGTCATATTGTAGGATGATAGAAGCAGACAACCAGGGCATGGTTTGCACCTCCTTAGTGCCTACCAACTACTCAGTCCTTCCTTGAATGAGGGTCTTCCACATGGCGTTAGGTCATACCTCCACATGGCGTTACAGCACCTGCAACTATTTTCTTCACCCAACTAATGAAGTTTCCCTCATCTTTCTTTCCGCTCAACTCCATTGATGGTCTGTTCCCTTGTGATGGCAGTGCCATCACATTGTCGCTCCCGTCCACTGATCTATTCCACCAACCCGGAGCCAAGTTTGTGATGCCTCCAACTTTCACGTACAGATACGTAGAAATCGAGGCGTCGGGATAATGACAACACAGGTCACGCATCCCATCGCTAAATACCAAGTGTGTGCACATGCAAAAAGTGTATAACAAAAATGCAGTAGAATAATTAAAGTCAGTCAACTAAGTAACAAAATTTTTTTAAAAACAAATTCACTTAAATACAAGCGCTACAAAGTATTACAATTATTCAAAAAAAAAAATATATAATTAAACCAAAATATAATAACCAGAAGCGGGACATAAATCTCAACCCATGAGAAAGTAATCCCCGATCACTCCTACGGCGGAGTTGCATCCTCATATGCAACAAAATCTACGGCACCAAGAAACGGTACCACATGTAAGTAATAATCCAAACAGCCCACAAGATAAAAATACATTCATGCAATAACAATATGCATGCACATTATGACAAATGCACGAAACCCAAAAATAATTTTCCCCAAAAAAGAATATTTTCCAACACATACCAAAATCTCAATTTGGCCCAAAAATATATCCAGCCCATTAAAACATCCACCATTTTCCCAGAAAATGACTCAATATCAAAACTACAATTTTTCTAGAAAATGGCTCAAATATCCAATTCACACTAGAGGCGAGAATCGTAGGCAGGACTCTACCACCATCCATTCTTACTACCATTCCTACCTCACGCAACATAGGCGAGAATTATGGGCGGAACTCTACTACAATCCCTGCTTACCATCATCCCTACTGCGTGCACCGTAGGCGGGACTCTACCACGGTCTCTGCTTACCACCATCCCTACAGTTCCTTTTACCTCTCTCTCAATCTATCAGAGAAATGTAGGCTGGAATCACAGGTGGGACTCTACTACTATCCTGCTTACCACCATCCCTACCGCGTGCACTGTAAGCGGGAATCGTAGGTGAAACTCTACCACCATCCCTACCGCGTGCACTGTAGGTAGAAATCACAAACAAGACTCTTCCATCGTCCTTACTTAGCACCATCTCTACAATAACACTCTCTCAAACCGTTCAATCCGTTCATTTCAAACACACCCAAAATCATGTATTGCATAAAAACTCAGTTTTCATATATACACATGAACATGCATGCCATTATGCGAAAACCCAGTTTTTATTTTGCAAACATGAACATGTGTACACTGTGCAATGTATGACTCGAAACAAATGTCCAACAACCAACAAATCACAACATCAACCAATCACACAAACAACTCCGTTCTCCATTCTAACCAACCCCCAACTCTTTGGACTCAGTCCGGCACAACCAACCAAATTCACAAGTATTGTTAATGCAAAATATATTTAAATCTTAAAGATTATTTGAAAAATATTTATAGCGCTATAATATAATTTTTGGAAGATCAATGAGCTGCAAAAGGTGTTGGTAAAGTAACGTCACAGTGCAAAATGCAATATGGCTGTGGGTCTCAAAGTGGTAATTCCGAAAGGAAGTTAATGGAGGTCATGGTTGGGCAAGGAGAAGCTAAGGGAGGCTGGTGGAGCTGGTGGTGGTGGCTGGAGGTTGTGGATGGTGACAGATCTGGCCATGTAAGGAGGGGGAAACCCATTTTGGGTTGGGCTCGTGTGGGGGAAAACGGGCTACCGTGAGGGGTTGGTTTGGTGGCTGGGAGTTTGTGGAGCTCAGTGGCGGCTTGAGACGACACCCCATGGTGGCCTAGCGTAGGATCTCGACCACGTGAGAGAGAGGAAAACCGAGAGAGAGTGGAAGAAGGTGCAACATATGGGGCTTCGGGGTGGCATAGGGAGGCTACGGGGAGGTTGGCGGTGAGGGAGGAGGTGATTGGCAGTGGTGCGGTGGCCTGAAAATAGTAAACGACCGCGCTGGGGTAAATCAAAGCCGTAGCTTTGAGGTGGGAGTGGGGGAAGGTGGCGGCGAGGCAGGGGCTAGGATTGGGGGGAGTGGTCGCCGGTGTGAGGGAGAGAAAACAAGGTGGGCGGTGACGCCAGACTAGGAAGGGCGCGACGGGTTGGGAGGAGAGAAACACACAGAGAGGGAAATAGGGAGGGGTCGTGCAGCTGGAAGGCAGTCGAGGAAAGGAGAAAAAGGAAGAAAAAAAAAGAGAGAAGGGAAAAGGAAATGAGGAAAAAGAAAAAGGGATGGGAAAGAAATGAGATCCAATCTTTTCAACTCGGGTCTAAAAAATTGATCCAACAAAAATGATTTGAAAACGTCAATTTAAATAAAATTAATTTAAACACAATGACTAAGTAAAATAAAATAATAAAATCCAACAATAAAATAATTGAGAACAAAGAGCATTTTAAACAATAAATAATAATTAATATTAAGCAAGCACATCAAATAAATTTCACAACTTAAAACTCATAAAATAAATCCAATGAGAAATCCGATAAATTTAAATCAAGAGAACCAATATTTAAATTAAATAAAATAATCGTTCAATTAAAATACACTAAAATATGGGGTATCACATCCTCTCCCTCCCCCCCCTCTTAAAAGAAAATTTCATCCTCGAAATTTGTGAGGTCAAATATAGCGCCAAGCAGGATACAAGATACAATTCGGAACACACTTGAGAAAACATACCCTCAACTATTCCCATACAAGCATGAGTAATGGTCTCCCAAATCCACTCCTATGATTCCATCATACCTGCACTAGTCTCCCAGTGGTACATCACGCCTAGTACTCCTAGGGTGGCTATGCAATCCGAAATCTCCATTTCCACCATAACCTTAATACAACACCCAATAAATTCCAAAGATTATTACTTTCATACAACAAACTGTGATAACCTCAATCGACTCCTATGCTAAAACTCCCAAACCTTCATTGTATTCTACAAGTTGGTAACCTATTAGCCACTTCCAAAATTAATCATCAATAAGCATAATTAGTACAACCAAAAGATTACTCTCCAATTACATGTATCTTCTCAAAATTTTGAGTCACCGCTAATTCCTCAAAATCAGTACAAAATTTGAACACCTAATTTATTTCCAAAAATCACACTTTCGTGTGCACTCTGATAACTAGCCAAAATGTAAAAAGACTATGTCCTCATAAATTAACATCATTGAGTACAAGCTAGCTCAACACCTATAAACAAGAAAATCCTTTACCACATTTCGATAGAAAATACTATACCGCCGAAAATCACGAATTATCACTCATTCCTTAGTTGGCTCTCACTGCCTTAATCAAAATCAACATTCTGCAAAATACATCCATGATCGTTGATAGACACCATTGCCAATCAACCTCAGCATCCCAAATTGAAAACAAGTAACATCACCCAAAAATACATACGCCTCATTTATGATAAGGAACATACCTTAAAAGGCTCGAATCCTACCCACCAACCAATAACAGTGCCTATAAGTTTCTATCCGACAACCTATACTCAAAAACCCATCACCTAAATTCTGGATGCTATCTAATCTGGTGGTGATTACACTCACTACGAACCACCATTGAATTCATCAAAACATCATTAAAACTTTCATGGTAACTCGCTTACCTACTTCTACTCCCATAAGCTCTAGCACTAACACGACTAGTTCATTCAATCGCACATTCAATTAAACCTCAAGGTAGGCCATATTGTTAAAATTTTCAATCCACCAAAAACTATTGCACAACACTCATGGATCCTACTACTTTATTAACTCACATATCTGATTATGTTATCCACCGTTGATGCTTAAGCTTCAACTTCCAAGATTTTTTATCATATACCACACATTGGTGACCCAACAATTTCTCATCAAGTTAAATAACAAGCTCCATAATTCTCCCAATTGGACACTCAATCTCCAAAGAAAAGTATAGCTTCAAAATTTTAAATTCTTATGTGACCTCAAGTCACAATTAAATCCTGAAGATAATCACAACAATTATAGCCAACCATCATTCCATTGGGAAACCTGCTTCGACTATACACTCCGACCAACTCACCAAGTCAAGGCCAAGATCTCTTGAAATTAATACTATCGAATTGAATCCACTTCAAAACCTACCAAAGTCACTTCTTCCAAGCCAAAAATAAAACAAGGACCTGTACTCCGAAATCTATAAATACTCACAACTACTACACGTCGCTCTCATGCACCCTTAGTCCAAAACCAATAATCCTCCAAATGTGCAAGTGATCCATTCCTACCATTTTCATCATCTGGACCTATACCGTCAAAATCAACAAGAATCATCTCATAAATCTGCATCATCTATTATCCTTAAATTTGAAATGGATCAATCTTAAGACCAACCACTATAATCTCGAACTAATACCAATTATTTTCCTAAATTCGATCCAAATCTTCAATCCTCAAAGAAATACACGAACTAAATCAATACCTTCAATCCCCAAAGAAATATTCACCTTGAAAATTCCTATATCAATCATTCAACTATGATCAACCTAATTTAATGGTTACACACCAATCAATCTCACAAAATAAATCAAGCTATCACACCAAGCATGCGAAACTAAAAACTTAAATCTTATTACAAATCAGTTCTTCAAATATGCAATCCTAAAACCTTAAATTATACAAAAATTCATTTTCTGGAACCTATAAGATCGATGAACTTATATCCAATAACAAAACAATCGACTCCCAAAGCTTTCAAAATCTAAAACATTAAATGATAACAAATCATTTCCTAAAATCTGCAAAACCTTAAACCTTTGGTCAAATCCTCATAAATCTATCATTGAAGTTTGTTGAACTTACAACCTCCTATTCTATAGACTATTTCGTAAACTCTACGGAACCTAAGACCTCAATTACCCCACTTCCCTAAGAGATCACCCAGACTATGCCGTTCCCATCAAACCTCGATATTATAAAAGCAACCCAAGTTGATAAAAGTTCAAGCCTACCACACTAAACATTCATACCTAATAATAGAATTCTCGATCATACCATCTTCCTGCCATAACTTAACCTTTAACCCACTTTTCAACTTAGAAAAAAAAAGCAAAATAAAATAATACAAAATAGAATAAAATAAAATAAATTCCATAAATAAAATAACATAATTTCAATTTAAATAAAACAAATTCAAATTAAATAAAATAAATTTAAATTAAATAAAAATAATTTCAAATTACAACTTTTAAATTTTCTAGTACTGCTCCTATGGGACATATGGTTATACCCAAAGTCGAACTGCTCTGATTCCATCTACGATGCCCCCAACTCCCATGTATGGATACGTGAAAATCAAATTGTCGGGATGATAATAATACGGGTCACACATCCCATCGCTAAGTGTTATATGTGCACATGCAAAAAGTGTACAACAAAAACATAGCGGAATAATTAAAGTCAATCAACTAAACACCAAAACTTTTTTAAATAAAAATTCACTTCAATACAAGCGTTACAAAGTATTACAATTATTCGAAGAACAAATTTAATTAAACCAAAATATAATAACCAAAAGCAGGGCGTAAATCCCAACCCATGAGAAAGTGATCCCCGATCACTCCTCCGGCGGAGCCGCATCCTCAAACTCTGCAACCTCGTCTGCCACAAAATCTACGGTACAAAGAAACAGTACCACAGGTAAGTAATAATCCAAATAGCTCGCAAGATAAAAATACGTTCATATAATAACAATATGCATGTACATGATTACAAATGCACGAAACCCGAAAATCATTTTCCCTAAAAAAGAATATTTCCCAACACATGCAAAAATCCTAATTTGGTCCAAAAATATATCCAATCCATTAAAACATGTCATTTTTTCAAAAAATGGCCCAACATCAAAACTACCATTTTTTCCAGAAAATGACCCAAATATCCAATTAACACCATAAGCGAGAATTGTAGGCAGGACTTTACCATCATCCCTACTTACCACCACCCCTATCACATGCACCGTATGCGGGAATCACTGGCAGGACTCTACCACCATCCCCACCGCGTGCACCATAGGCGGGAATCACAGGCTGGACTCTATCACAGTCCCTGCTTATCACCATCTCTACAGTTCCTTTTACCTCTCTTTCAATATATCAGAGCACTTTAGGAAGGAATTATAGATGGGATTTTACCACCATCCCTACCGCATGCATTGTAGGCGAAATCACAAGCGCGACTCTACCACCATCCCTGCTTACCACCATCCTTATAGTAACTCTCTCTCAAACTATTTAATTCATTCATTTCAAATACACCCAAAATCATTTCTCACATAAAAACTCAATTTTCATATATACATGTCATTATGTGAAAACTCAATTTTCATTTTTCAAACATGAACATGCATGCACTATGCAATGTATGACGTGAAACAAATGTCCAACAACCAACAAATCGCAACATCAACCAATCACACAAACAACTTCGTTCTCCATTCCAACCGACCCCCAACTCCTCGGACTCAGTCCTACACAACCAATAAAATTCACAAGTATTGTTAATGAAAAATATATTTAAATCTTAAACATTATTTGAAAAATACTTACAGTGTTATAATATAATTTTTAGAAAATCAATGAGCTGCGAAAGGCGTTGGCAAAGAAACATCACTGTGCAAAATGCTCTATTGTCATGGGTCTCAAAGTGGTAATTCCGAAGGGGAGTTGCGGGAGGTCATGGCTGGGCAAGGAGAAGCTACGGGAGGCTAGTGGAGCTGGTGGTGGCTGGAGGTCATGGATGGTGGCTGATCTGGCTGTTGAGGATGGGGGAACCTATTTCTGGTTGGGCTCGTGTGGGGGAAAAGGGGTTGCCGTGAGGGGTTGGTTCTATGGCTGGGGGTTTGTGGAGCTCAGTGGCAGCTTGAGACGGCGGCCCACAGTGGCCTAGTGGTAGATCTTGACCCCGTGAGAGAGAGGAAAATCGAGAGAGAGTGGAAGGAGGTGCAGCGGGTAGGGGCTTCTGGGTGGCATGGGGAGGTTGTCGGTGAGGGAGGAGGTGATTGGCAGTGGTGCGATGGCTTGAAAACTGTAGATGATAGCGTTGGGGTAAATCAAAGCTGCGGCTTTGAGGTGGGAGTGAGGGATGGTGGCGGCGAGGCAGAGGCTGGGATTGGAGGGGAGTGGTCGTCGACGTGAGGGAGAGCCGACTAGGTGGGTGGTGACGCTAGACTACGGTGGCCGGCAGTGGGTTGGGAGGAGAGAAATGCTCGGAGAGGGAAATATGGGAGGGGTCGTGCGGCTGGAAGGCAGGGGAGGAAAGGAGAAAAAGGAAGAAAAAGAAAGCAGAAAAAGAGAGAAGGGAAAAGGAAAAGAGGAAAAAGAAAAAAGGAAGGGAAAGAAAAGAAATCCAGTCCTTTCAACTCAGGTCTAAAAAATTGATCCGACAAAAACGATTTTAAAATGGCAATTTAAATAAAATTAATTTAAACACAGTGACTAAGTAAAATAAAATAATAAAATCCAACAAGAAAATAATTGAGAACAAAGAGCATTTTAAATAATAAACAATAATTAATATTAAACAAGCACATCAAAATAAATTTCACAACTTCAAACTCATAAAATAAATCCAATGAGAAATTTGATAAATTTAAAACAAGAGAACTAATATTTAAATTAAATAAAATAATCGTTCAATTAAAATACACTAAAATATGGGATATCACAAAGTTTTTCAACATGTGAAGACCATCTCCATCTTATAAATGAAACCTTAGTGCACTCATCTCCACCACCTCATCCTCTATGAAACTAAGACCCTCTCTTCTCCCCTTCCCCTTCTTTTTCCTTTTCCTCCATTTTCTTTCCCTTAGTCTCCACTCTCTATCCCAAAAGTCATACCCATTTTTGGTTTAAAAAAAATCTCAAACCTAATAGTAGTGCCTCTCCATCTGACCATCCTTTTTGGCTCTCAAACCCAATAGTTGAGTCTCTCCATCCGATTATCCCAGTGCCGATAATGGTGAGTCCTCTCTCTCTCTCTCTCTCTCTCTCTCTCTCTCTCTCTCTCTCTCTCGATCTTCCCCTCGCTCAGGCCACTGATCGAAAGCCACCCCCAACCATTCTCACTTTTACTGTCGAAAACTCTCACCAGGCCCCTCATTCCATTATTTGAATTGAAGCACCATAGTATTTTTTGGCCACCCTCTACTGCTAAAAATAGCCTCACAACCACTCAAGCTCTCTCTCTCTCTACCCGAATTACCCACCACTCTCAAGCTCTAGAAATCATTGCACCTCAGACGACAGAAATAGCTACTGGTAGCAACTGGCATTAATCTCGTAGCACTAGTCATTTAGAAATTTCCCCCACCTCATAGAGGTAATTGACTCCCTAAGCAAGTTTGAAAATGTGTGTCAACGGGATTTGAAAATTTTTCTTGTTTACTATCCATGTTTTCAGTCTTGTGCCTCTATTACATGGTTTGTTGCTGTTCTCTAGTTTTGGTCCTATGCCTATACTGTATGACTAAAATAATAGGTTGTTATTTAAACGCGAACATGGGTTACCTTTGTTTTGTGATCTGTTGTAAATTGTTGTTGTACTCATCTATGATTTTCTCTGGCATCTTGATTCTTTGGTGTGTTGGTTGCTTGGTTGAGCCATAGAAGTTTGGGTTTGAAGTTTTGCATGGGGTTGATTGCCAACTTGAGGTTGCAAATTTTGTTCTGAAAAAAAAAAATTGTTGTTGGATGTAGTCCATGGGATTGTCTGGGACTTATGGAGTTTGAGCCTTGTTTCCTCTTTGTTTGGATTGTTATTAGGATGCAAGAAGATTTAAAAATGTTGTTGGGTCCACGGGTGATGTGACGCCTCTAAATTCCGCTTGAAATTTGACAGAACTTGAAGGTGTTGGGACATACAACACAAGGTTACTTGCCTCTGCTCATGAAAAATAAGGATGCAATGCACTTAGCATGCATCTAGCAATATGTAATATTTGCAGTGGATATTTTTTTTTCTTTTAGCAATACTATATACCAAAAGTAATATATCCCAAAATATAAACATGCTTCATAAAACTCAAACTAGTATCTAAAAGGTTACAATACCAGTCCAACAGGTTTGTAACATAAAGAGTATTGGAGATAGCTCTCTATAACTACAGTCTGGAAATCAAAACTATTGTACTAACTCAATGAGACGTTCACGTAACTCAACTATGATATCCAAATGATGTCTAGAAAATGGGTGTTACACTCCATCAACTCTTTATTTGCTTCATATTCTATTCGATCTCATCCAATCTCTTATGTGTAGGCTCTCCAGATCCTAACACATCATCTATCATTCCAGAGGGAATAGTAGTTGGGACAACGAAGTAAAATTTGATTACAAAGCTCAGCAAGTTAACAAATAACTTAACATACAGGTTAAATGTGCATGCATGACAGTAAAAGCATAAATGCATACATGATCATAAATAAGTTTAACATGACTTGACATTTAAAAGAACGTGTATTGGCATGACTTGAGCTGACATGAGAAGAACTGAAATGGACGTGTGCTAAACATGAAATGGAGCTGGACGTGAAACTAAACATAAATTGAACTTGAACTAAACTGAGATTGAACATGAACTGAGCTGAACTGAAAATGCTAACTCGTGTAACTAAAATTTTGCATTCTGATTAAGAAGATGGGAGTACTCAAGTAGCTCTTATACCTTCACCATGAGTATCATTTTTATATTTACAACAAATTCTATTCCTTCATCATAGTACTGGCCAGTGTATATGCCTTGACCCCAGTACTAGGCAGATCATATATTTGTTTACTATAGTATAAACTAATCGATAATAAGAATTGAAATTGAACATAAATTAATAATGCATGAAACTGAAACTTGAAATTGACTTGACTGACATGAAAATATTGTTTTCGAGAAACACTTTGTACTCGAGACATGAATCGAAAGGACAGATGACCTGACGTAGGGTAACTTGACATGTGCGTGAGATGAAATACATGGCATAACATGAAACAGACAAACATTTCATGACATGGCATAACATGTAATGGATAAACGTTTCATAACATGACATAACATACAACAAACAAACATTTTGTGACATTGCATAATAGGTAACAAATAAACATTTTGTGACATAGCATAACATATAACAAATAACATTTCATAATAACAGATAAATATTGCATGACAAAATATATAATGTGACAGATACATGTCATTCCAAAATATAACATGCGTAACAGGCATACATGGTGTAGCATGGCATATAGGATAACATAAGTACATAAACCATAATTCCCCTTACCAACATACATACATAGTAATCTAACACCAAGTTAGAAGCTAACTTATCTCGATCATCATGTTTTACAAGAATTCAAGCGCAAACATGACGAGTTGTAAGTAATGATTCTAAAAGTTAGAAACTTAATCACTAACAATCTTACTTCTAACATATTCATAACATCTTCCTAAGAATAGTTGTTCTTTGAATTATCAAACAAAAGTTACCAAAAATCACAAAACAACACTTAGAGTTTTCGGCTACCTACTAAGTCCAAAAACATAAACTTTTTCTTAACTAGTTTTGTTCAACCACTTGATCTATGGCTTAAAAAGACAAAATCTCCAAAAAAAAGAAAAACATCACATGGTTTAAAAAATGTGTACTAAAGAAGATCCAACAATTAAACTCAAAATCACATGGCTAAAAATCAACCAAAACATAGATCTAACAAAAATAAAATAAAACCTTTGGCCTAACCGAATATTCTCTTGCATAAAAAAATATTTGAAACTAATACAAAAAATCTACAAACTAACATCCTAAAATGCATATAAGAGGCTTAAGGTCATCAAATAAAAATATCAAAGCTATTGGAATAAGATTAGACCACAAATGATTCAAACTTCCTCAAAATATAAACTATTTTTCCTCTTCCAGTTTCTAAGTTTCTAAATCTAAGAAAATATTTCATCAAAAACTTTAGTCATTCAATAACTCCTCAATGAACATTCATATACATATGTTAAAAATACTCCATAAAATATCGGACCAAGATATGTGTTGAACCCAAGATTTCAAGATTCGTATAATTATATATTTACACATGAATTTTGATGATAATAAACGAATTCAAAGAATTAAGGAGTCTCATGCTCAAGTTGTCTACACAATAGAGTCAAACATATCAAGGAACCAAGTATGAGCAAGAAGGGAACAAATTCACATTAAAATTCATAGAGCAATTTTGTACATCTCTTGAAAAAATTCAAAAATAGGTTTAAGGATCAAAATTAATATTTTATCATAAAGCATTAAAATACATTTTCCATATGTGTATGAATATTTTGAAAATTAAATTTAAAAATTTGAAAGATGATTGATTGTCATCTTTCACATGTGCATGACATTATTAAAAGTTTGAATTTTGAAAATATTAAAGATGACTGATTGCCATCTTTCACATATGCATGCTTTACTTGAATATTTTCAAAAGTGATTAATGCTCTTTTTGATTTTTGCAAAATGTATATGATTTTGTTTGAAAAATTTGAAAAGTAAATAATACTCCTTTTGTCATATGCGAAAAGTAAAAAGATTAGGTTTGAAATTTTTGAAAAGTGAATGATGTTGTCTTTGACAAATTGAAAAAGAAAAAACTTTTATTTGAATTTTTTGAAAAGTGCATGATATTGTTTTTGACAAATTGAAAAAGAAGAAATTTTTATTTGAATTTTTTTAAAAGTGAATAATGTTATCCTTGACAAATTGAAAAAGAAGAAACTTTTATTTGAATTTTAGAATGATATTGTCTTTGACATTTGAATCTTTTTAAATCTGAATATGAAGTCTCATATGCCTATGAATAGGTCATTTGAGAGCTTCAAATTCACAACACCAAGAGCATACGTATATCATTGCAAGTTTTGCAACATTTATTCAAAGCTTTTATTCTGTCTTTTCTAAGCATTATGCCTTAATCTTTGTTCATTTCGAGAGAGATATAGTTTGTGCTGTATTGTTCTTATTTCACTCATTGAGGAATGTTCTCTGAGAACCTACTCACTATCAACTCTTGTATCAGTAAAAGGGTGTGTATAACCCTTGTGCATGTAGAAAGTGTTTTACACAGGGAATAGTTGAATCACCACTTGTAAGGTGATTGCAAGTGTAGAGGGTGTTCTACACGGATTTTTTGTAGCGATGTTGTTCAAAGGTATAATAGGTTTCTATCTCCACCTGAAAGAGGTTGAATATTGAATTTGGGGATCCTCAAGGGGTAGCTTGAGGTGAGGACGTAGGCAGTGGGGCCAAACCTTGTTAACTTACTGAGTTTGCTTCTCTTTTACCCTTATTCTTTATGTTTATTGCTGCTTTGTATTTTATTTATATTTTATATTATGTATTTGATTTATAATTGTTAATTTTTAAATACAACCCAATTCACCCCCCCTATTGTATTAGTCATCTAGGGAACAATATGTCTATTGGTTTGGTCAAAAACTCCAAAATATGACACACTCTCCAGTTTATCACCCATAATGATCTTTATATGGTTAAAATAACTTTTGACTAATCAAAATACTACAAAATGAAACAAGCAAGATATTCTTGGAAACTAGACTCAAGGATGGACAACTTTTATGAATGAATCATTGTGAGAAAATACTTGTAAGGGGTAAAAAATCACCACGTAATAAATCTGAGAAAACTACCTGAGAAAGCTCCTAAGGGTTTCTATTTCAGAACGGGGAAGATAAGTGATGAAATGAAAAGAAGGGTACCTTGCACGCCTTTAGACTTCTAGAGGAGGGAGGTATGGGCTTGAATGACCCTTTGATAGGAGGTGCCTATGTCACTAAAATTCAAGAATAGTGAGGAGGAGTGGGCTATTGTAGCTGCCTTGTAAAAGGGAGTGATGAGGTGGACATTCCTCTCACATCAAAGAACTATTTGGGGGCTTTCAAGGGCAGAGGCTGGTCTGTCATATGGGAGAGAAATTTTCCTCAAGAAGTTTTACCAAGGTGGCTAAATTCATGCACCTTAATGGACCTTAACTAAGTGGGCTTCAATTTGGGGTTTAGAGAGGGTTTGGGATGCTATCAAGCCCAAATTCAATTTTTCTTTGCCCAATCAAGTTTTCAAAGTGTAAAAAGTTGGATAATGATGTCATCACATAAATTGGAGGAATTAATAGCATGTGAAAGTGATTTATTCAAGTGATTAAACACAACGCTAAAATTGGATCAAATAGGGTTTGGATGCCAACTTTGAGTTTTGAGGAAACCGTTTAGGGTTTCACTAGGTTGAAACCCTCTCTAGTTTGACACAATTTGAATGGCTGGATGGAATAGGGCTTTTCTTTGGTGGCATAATCTCACACATTGATTCCTTCACAATCCATCTCATGGTTTCTTTTAGTGCCAAGTGTCTAATACTATTTACCAAGTGTGGCTAAGATTTTACCAAATATCTTAATAAAACTTCTCTAACCTAATTTGGATATTTCACACTGTAATTTTAAAAACACTGCACATGGTGCTACTATTGAGGTTACTATTTATTCTGTGAAAGTAAACAATAAACTTTGTATTGTAAAATTCTAAATATTCATACAAACATAACTGTGCAATTTGTTTATTGAAATTCAACCCCAAAGTGCCTCAAAATAAGAAAAATGCTTTTTCAAATAAGTGTATCATCTGAAAATTAAAAATGGGATTATTGCACCAAAAAATCTTAAATAATCAACTGAGTCTAATGGCGCAAATTATAACGCATTTTGATAGTTCTATTTACCTCAAATAAATAAAATTACGCTTCTTGCACCATAGTAAGTAGTAATACTAACTATGCTGTCAGACTAAAACCTACACAATTGGTCGATTAGTAAAAACTTATAATGTTTTTACGAGGTTTCTAAAACCTATAGAAATTCCACCAATGAATTTCTAGGGGGTTGTGAGAGGTGAGACAGTAATACTCTCGTGTTGAAGACTTGGCCTTTCTAATGGCGAAGGTTAGAGACGTTGTGGTGAAGGATGGAGTGCAAAGCCAAGCATTGCTCTAAACGAAGTCACATGCAAGGTATTTATCCGTGGTGTGGCAAAGAGAGCTAGGATGTGTGGGTGGCCCATTTAGTAGAGATCGTGGTGCACACATTAATAAAATGGATATGTTTAAAAATTGGATATTGAGTATGTTTTCAGCTTCCACGGAAATTGTGTAAAGTGCTTTTAGTTTTATTATGCGGTAAACTTTTAGATGAAGTGACTGCTATTCAGATATCTTTAATTGGTTAAGTACGTATGTCAAGTAAAACCTTTCTTTGCATCATCTTCTTGCATATATTCAATTCCATTGGAATCCACCTTTGAATTTTATCTTAATTTCACTTATTGAGATTTTTTGAAAAGCCACCAGGGCAGTCCCACTGTAAATTTTGATGTAGATGGAGATTTTCTAGTAGTTATGGACATAGAGATCCGGCATAGTCAAAAAATAGAGCATTGAGGCTTTTCCCTGCTTTTCATCTTATGACCATCGCACCTACGCAAGGGGATAGACCACTTTCCAAGAGCAAGTGGAAGGCAAAGAAGAGAGCATTTCGTTGGATAGATGGAAAGTGAGGTAGCGGTGTCTTGCAAAGTGCAACTAATCCAACAGGTGAGCAGCACAATGCGAAAGGTCCGACTGATACACTTAATGTCATTTCGTACGAGGTATGGCCATTTTAAATTTACAATTCTGCCATTTGGGTTAGCTAATGCCCCAACAATATTTATGGACTTCATGAATAGGGTATTAAGACCATTCTTGGATATACCTGTAATGGTGTTCATAGATGATGTCTTAATGTGCTCCAAGAATGTCGAGGATCACACGGATCACCTAACATTAGTACTAGGAAAGCTTAAGGAACATTAGTTGTTTGCCAAACTCAACAACTGCGAGTTTTGGTTAGGGGAACTTAAGTTTCGTGGTCACGTGATATCCAGAAAAATAGTTACAGTCGACCTGAGTAAGATCAAGGCAGTCATGGATTGGCAACGTCCTACCACGGTACTTAAGGTTAGGAGTTTCTTGGGTTTAGCAGGTTATTGCAGGAGATTCATGGAAGGATTCTCTAGATTATCGAGTTATCTCACTGTGTTGACAACGAAGAACACCAAATTCATTTGGACCAAGAAATGTGAGCAGAGCTTTGAAAAACTAAAGAGAAGGTTAACCACAACCCC
The DNA here is from genome assembly GCA_011037825.1 of Carya cathayensis. Taxonomy (NCBI): domain Eukaryota; kingdom Viridiplantae; phylum Streptophyta; class Magnoliopsida; order Fagales; family Juglandaceae; genus Carya; species Carya cathayensis. Next base: position 2,303,418 of record QGSO01000138.1, on the reverse strand, counting down.
TATGCTAGCATTTCAAGAACTTCACGAACCATTCATGGTATATATTGACGCATCGAAATTTGTCTAGGCAAGAAGGGAGGGTAGTAGCTTATGCTTCTACGCAATTGAAGATCCATGAGAAGAACTACCCTGCTCATGATATAGAGTTAGCACCCATAGTGTTTTTCTTGAAAATGTGGAGACATTACTTGTATGGAAAAGCATATGAAGTGTACATAAATCATAAAAGAAGCACCTCTTCACCCATAAGAACCTCAACATGAGGCAATGAACATTTATGGAGACTATAAGTGCGAGATCAAGTATCACAAGAGAAAAGCTAATTTAGTCATCGATGTGCTAAGTCATAAGTCTAGGTTTAAGGATGTAGGAAGGTCCACAAATGTGGATTAACTTCTTGAAGGAATGAGGCAACTATTAGTGAAGGACTCACCGCAAGAAAAACTTCTCACCATGATGCAGGAATTAACTTCGACAAGCTAAAAAGCCAACGGAAGAATGATCAAAAGCTACTAGAGATCTGGTGAAGAGTCCAAAGAGGGAAAGGAACTTTACATTTAAGTATGGTCAAGAATGGAAACTTGTTATATCAAGGTGAAGAGCAGTCTAGCTGATTTGGAAATTTTGGAAATGGTAGTAGTCAAAGCTCATTCCTCACCATACTCAGTACATATTGGAGGCACAAAGATGAATTGGGATCTAAAAAAAGGTTTTTGGTCGGAATGAATGAAACGAGATATCATCGATTTCTTTGAGAAATGTGCCACGTGTATAAGAGTAAAGGCCAAGTATAAAAGATTGACCGGAAATTTATAGCCCTTAGCCATTCCAAAATTGAAGTGGGAGGACATAGCTATGGACTTTGTAGTCGAATTATCCAGAACCCATAACGATAACAATGCGATTTTGGTGATCGTAGATAGACTAACCAAGAGTGCCCACTTCTTACTAATTACAACCACAGATACCTTGGGTAAACTAACTTGGTTAAATATAAGGGAGATAGACTCCACGGAGTCCTCAAGACCATAGTGTCGGATCGAGACTCAAGGCTCACGTCTTGCTTTTGTAAAAGTTTGCAATCAATGATAGACACTAAGATAAGATTCAATAGTGCATACCATCTACAGACCAACAAATAACTAGAAAGGACAATCCAGAAATAGTGGACAAATGGTTCACTCAACAACTAGGTGTAGACTTTGTAGACATGTATTCGCTTGTAGCAAAATTCACATCCATAAGGATAATCATGTCTATAGTTGCAAAATTGAATTTGGAATTATATCAATTAGATATTGAAACAACTTTTCTTAACAATAAATTGAAAGATGTTTTTATGATTCAAATTGAAGGATTTAAAATTTAAGGACATAGGACAAAGTCTACACCTAAAAAGATCATTGTATGATTTAAATTGTCTTCAAGACAAGGGTACTTGAAATTCTACCAACAATATTAGAAATTAGATATGAAATGTGTTTGCCAGATCACTGTGTATATACGTGAAAATGTGACAATAAAATAAGAGTATTATCATTGTACGTTGATGATATATTGTTGGCAATCAATTTTCTTGATATTGAATATTGGCAAGTAATAAAATGAATATTAAAGTATTTACAAGGTGCCAAAGATATGGAATTATGCTTTAGAATTGGGATCTAGAATTATTTGGCTATAGCAATTTTGATTTTGGAGATGATGTAGATAATAAAAAATCTATAAGTAGATACATATTTCTATTCAATGTTACAACGGTTTCTTTTAGTAAGAAACCATGTAGTATTGCAAAATCCACAATGGAAGCTGAATATATTGCATGTAGCACTGTAGTTAGTAATGCGGACTGAATGAAACACTTTATTAAAATCTTAAGTTTGGATATATCAACTAGACCAGTCAATGTATTTTGTGATAATAACTCTATTATCTCATTAGTGAAAAGTGGAGTACAGAGTTCTAAATGAAAACACATTGATGTGTATTATCATTATATTTTAGATATAATAGAAAGAGAGGTTAAAGTAAACTTTATTTCCTCAATTAAGATGGTAGCTGATGCCATGACCAAGGGATTATCTCTAGAAAAATTCAAAGGGCATGTGGCGAGTATGGGGTTAAAAGAACTAGATAAAGCAGCCACAAGCCCACATGATTGACAAACATAACTCAAAGGTTTTGGTGATGCCTAGATGAATGGGGTTATGTGATATTACCCAATAAAGTGTTCTGTCATTTGTGAAGTTACTGATAAGGTAGTTAAGGAAATCTAGATAAATGGCCTTGGAGGAAGTACTTAATGTAAATTCAGGATAGGTTGGTACACGTTTCTTATATGTGACTGAAGTCGTCAATTATGGCAGGAGTATTTACTTAGTTACAAGTAATTAATGTGATATTCATTTTTACATATATTTTTATTGAATGATTTTTTTAAAATTATTATAACTAATGATTTCCTTGTTTTAAATTAAAGGTAATTTTTGCGGTTATTTTATGATTTTAAGGTTGTGAAATTATTTTAACGTACTTTTTTTATAGTAATTATTGTTTTGTATTTAAATTGTTCTTTAATTTAAATTAGTTATTTTTAGACTTTAAAGTTTCTATGTTATTGGATTTTATTATTTTATTTTATTTAATCTCTGTGTTTAAATTATTTTATCTAACTTACTGTTTTGAAAATCATTTTCGTTGGATCAGTTTTGTGACCTAAGTTGTGAGGTTTGGACCTTATTTCTTTCCCTTCTTTTTTCTTTTTACTTTTTTTCTTTTTCTCCTCTTTTTGTTTTCTCTTTTTCTTCTTTCTTTTCCTTCTTTTTCTCCCCTGCTCTTCTCTCTCCCGCGCGCAACCGATTCCTCCACTCTCCCCATCAGTTTCTTCTCCCCCACCCAGCGCTATCGTGCGCAGTCCGTGTCGAACACCGCCCACCCTAGTTGCTTCCCCACTGGCCGGCGACCCTCCCCCTCCATTTTTAGGCCATCCTGTGCCACTGTTAGCCCCCACATGCACCTCCAAGCAGGGGCCCAAAATCCTCCTTGGGCCGCCGTCGCGCCACCATCTCTTCACCAGCTCTTTAGCAACCTAACTCAGCCTTCCCCAGCTCCGATCTACCACCGATGAAGCTCAACCATCCCACTTTCCATTTTGGGCTTTTTGGCCTTCAACTGCCGTTTGTGTTGCCACCCACGGCCAACCACCATAACCATTAGCTCCACCAGCACCCCTAAGCCTTACCCTAACCTTCCCTAGTATTTGTTCGGTCCCGTTCAAATTTGGGTAACTTGTGATGCACAGCCCCAGTGCATTTTGCACTGTGACGTTGCCTTTCCACAACCTTTTGTAGCTCATTGATCATCTGAAAATTATTTTATAGCGTTGTAAGTATTTTCTAAATAACATTTAAGATTTAAATATATTTTTGCATTAACAATACTTGTGTATTGGTTGGTTGTGCCGGACTAAGCTCGAGGGCTATGGGGTTTGGTTAGATTGGAGGACAGAGTTGTGTTTATGATTGCTTGATGTTGGAACTTGTTGTTGTTGGATATTTTTGTATCTTGTCATATGCATTGCATAGTGCACACATGTTCATGTATGTAAAATGGAAACTAGATTTTAGGTGATAAATGATTTTTTGGTATGTTTGAAACGAATGAATTGAATAGTTTGAGTCAGAGGTATTATAGGGATGGTGGTAAGCAAGGATGGTGGTAGAGTTTTGCCTGTAATTCCCACCTACGGTGCACGCGGTAGGGATGGTGGTAAGCACTGATGGTGATAGAGTTCCGCCTTCAATTCCCGCCTACAGACGGAGTTGTAGGGACGGTGGTAGAGTCCCACCTGTGATTCAGACCTAGTGTGCTTTGATAGTTTGTTAATGGGCCATTTTCTGAGAAAATTACAGTTGTTTTAATGGACTGGAAATGTTTTGCGCCAAATGGGATTTTGGCATGCATGGAAAATTGGTTATTTTGGAAAATGATGATTGTTGGGTCTCATGCATATGGCATCACGTTCATGCATATTGTTGTTGCTTTAATGTATTTTTATCTTGTGGGCTATATGAGTTATTACTTACCTGCGGTACCATTTCTTGGTACCGTAAATTTTGATGTAGATGATGGGGAGACCAAGTCTAAGGATGCGGCTCTGCCAGTTCGGTCTAGTTATAAACATTTTTTTAGAACCGAACTGATATATCCTAGTTTTGAGATTTAAAGAATTGATACCGCACTAGTTATATCCCTAAACTGGTACTTCCAGTTTTATCGATTCTGATCTAGTTTAGTCAAGTTTTTTCAATATATTATATAGTATTAGTGATAATATAATAATATAGTGATAATATATTGTAGTATATTATAATATATATTATAATTGTATTATAGACTATAGTGATATATTATAATATATAATATAGTGAGATAGTATAGTATATTATAATATATAGTGATATAGTATTAGTATAACTATTAATACAATAGACTATAGTAATATAGGATTTTAAAATTTAATATTATATTAATTAGTAATTTATCATATAATACAAAATTATTTTATATATAATTAGGAAAAATCAATATATAGATTATACTCAAATATGGAGAGATATGGATAATGTAGGTATATGAAGAAAGAAAAAACTATGTGTTTCTTGACTTAAAGTTGGCTACTAGGAGTCTATAATTGAAAGGGTTGGCTTAAAAGGGTAAACATTAATTATAAGTTGACTTTCATCATATCCCAAGTATATCTGCCATCACACCACAAACCATGCAATGATATTCTTAAAAGAAGAGCTTAATTAAAAAAAAAATCAATAAAGACTTATCACAATTTTTTTAGCATTTGTTGGCTCCCATCCTCTCCAAAACTCACACATAAAAACTTAAGTAAAAGAGTTCTCTAGATACATGTGTCAAGCTACCATCTTACCATAAAACTTGAATGAGTGCATTAGATATCATGTGGATACCTCACTATAATAATCAAAATGGATTTGTTGAATTCACTAAGATGGTTATGTATGAGAATGAGCATACATGTGAAAGGATCTACATTTGATGCATTTGATGCTAATTAAAAACAATTGTCACATGTAAAAGTGCCACAGAGTTCCAACAAGTGTGAAAATGCAAATTTGCACCACTCCCCAACTTAAAGTGAAACATTATCCTCAATTTTTAAGAATCAAAACTGAATGGATAGTAGTTGAAGATGATTGAATACACCTAATGTGTGACGTGAGCAGCCCAACAAACATAAGAGATGACAAACTGAAATTGCGAAATGACACTATCTTGCAAACATAAAACAAAGAAAACAGCAACAAACAAAAAGAAAGAAAAGGAACGAAAGTGGGGTCAAGGTTGATAGACCAGGTCTACAATTGAAATTTCTTTTACATAAGAAACTTGTCTATCAATAAGTATTTTTAGACGTTGATCATTTACTTTAAAAACCTAGCCATCCCTGCTGTCTTTTATTTCTACCACCCTATTTTTAAAATTATGTTTCACTACAAAAGGAGCCAGTCCACCTAGCCGAAGTTTTCCTAAGTGCTTGCAAAGTCTAGAATCATATAAGTATACCCGGTCATTAGACTTAAACGTTTTTCTAATAATATTTTTGTGATGACCCGTTTTTACGTGTATTTTCACCGAATGAATAATTTAATTTAATTAATATTATAGTGCTTTTATTTTAAATAATCGGTTTTAATTGGATTTTATTGGCTGTTGAATTTAAATTGCTGTTTAATTGATTTTAGCTCGTTTTTGGTTTTAAAAATTTAATGGTTGGTTTTTACTAGTTATTTATTATATTTTAGCTTGACGTTGTGTTTAAAATATTTTCTTGGTATTTATTTATTTATTTGATGTGGTGTTTAATTTATTTTAGTCGTTTTATGTTTTAATATCGTTTTCGGCGGATCAGTTTCTGGATCCCGGAAGTGAAGTTTGGACTTCATTTCTTTTTCCCTTCTTTTCTTTTTCTCCTTTTTCTTTTTTCCTTCTTTTCCTTTTCTTTTCCTTCTTTTCCTTCTTTCTTTCCTTTCTTCTTCTTTTCCTTCCTCTTCCCCGCGTCGTCCACGTCCAGCCCTCTCCCCTGCACATTTCCCTTCCCGCGCAGCCACCTTTGGCCAGCCATATCTCCGCCGTCCGGTGGAGGTGTCGTACACCACCCCCGCCATTCTCTTCCTCTCACGGCAGACTACAACCCCTCCAATTTTCAGGACCATCGGAGCCACCGTTAGCCGCCACGAGCCGCTCAAAGTAGCGGCACCAACCCAGAATTTTCCCCTGTTTCCGAAAATTTCCTCCGCCCAGAACCGCCACTTGCCGGCGGCGTGGCCTCCACCACCCACCCAGAAAACTTCCCCTCCCTCCGGTGTACCACCCCTCCGAAGATCTCCCCCAACCGGCCGGCCGTTTGGCCGGAAAAGTGCATCTAAGCCGCACGGTTTGTCACCGTTTCCGGCGCCGTCGCACCACCTCCGGCCACCATCTTTTCACCACTTCTTCCCCTACCTCTTGCCGTCCTAACCCACCTAATTTCGGCCCCGATCCGTTGCCGGAGCAGCTCGCACGAGCTCAACTCCGATCAGCCCCTTCTTGGCCTTCGACCGCCGTTTCCACCGCCACCCACGGCCAAAACTCACTTCCTTTAGCTTCATAAATATCCCAAGGCCATTCCCTATCAATTTGGTGTCTTGGTTTGTCCCCGGTCAAAAGTGGGTATTTTGCGACCCACGGCTACAGTGCATTTGCACTGTTACGTTGCTTTCCGCCCATCGTTTGCCGCGCGCCGAACCTTCTAAAAATCCTATATAGCTCTGTAAGTATTTTCCAAACTCTACTTTTAGATTTAAATATATTTTGCTCTTACAATAATTTATTTGGTTGGTTTGCTGATTCCGGACTGAGTCCGAGGAGTTCGGGGGTCGGATGGATGGAGGACAAAGTTGCTTGATTTGTTGTTCTATGGTTGGTTGTATTTGTCGAGCATTGAAATTTGCATTTACATGGTGCATGCACGTGTATTTTATTTTAATTGAGAAAATCCTATTTTATTGGCGTAAATGGATTTTCGGGTGCGTGCGTATCACGAGCCCAAGCCGGGATGGGTTATTATCTCGGTGGAGCTCCTCTGGTCACTCGGGAGTGGATAATACTGAGTGACATCCCCTGGGTTGTCGCTGGGCGACGACTGGATCGCATGATACGGTAACGCTGTCGTGTCGACTCCGTGGTCCCTAGAGTGGCGCGGACTAGAGGATGGCCTGGCCAGGTACGCGCGAGGCGGAGGCGCGAGTCTGGGCATCACTCGTGTAGGTGTCACATGCGTAGACGTTACCTGCGGTGTGGCACAGAGCCAGAGTGTGCGGATGATCCCTAGGGGAGATCATGGTGCATGCATAATTGGATTGGTTTTTATGGATTTCGGATACGGGCCATTTTCTGGGAAAATGGCGAGGATGTGTTGAGGACTTGTGATCCATTTTCTGGGAAAATGGTGGTTTGGGCCATTATCGGGGATAATGGCGAGGCTTGGTTTTAAACGTTATGTTTTGGGCCGTTATCGGGGATAACGGCGAGATTTTGTTTAAAGGATATGTTTTTGGGCCAAATGGGTTTTTGGCGTGCGTGGAAAAATATGGTTTGTGAGTTTTGTGCATTGGCATTTATTCATGCATATTGTTTGAGTTTAATATGCTTTTATCTAGTGGTGTTTGGATTTTACTTACCTGCGGCACCATTTTTGGTACCGTAGATTTTGGTGCAGAGTTTGAGGAGGAGGAGGAGGCTGAGCCCAAGGATGCGGCTCCGCCGGAGATCTGAGTTGGAGTTCATGCTTTGTATTTGGTTTTAAAACAATATTTATGTCTTGTAATATTTTATTATGTACCTTTGAACCGCTTTGTATTTTACTTAAGAAAAAATTCTGGTACTTAATTTTATGACTTTGCTATCCGCTGCGTATTTCCTTGTACACACGTGCCGCTTGCACACACTTGACACTCGTCGATAGGATGGTGACCCGGGTTGTCACCATCCGGACGTCTCGAATTCCCCGTGTTGGTACGTGGGGATTTGGGGGCGTCACAATTTTTATCACAAAACGTTTTCATTTTAACCTTATAGATTTTAGAGTTCTCATAAGCATCGTTTCTCAACTCCTCTAACTCGGTCAACTGAAATTTTCTAAATTTACCTGCCTCTCATTGGTCAAAATTAAAATGCTTGATGGCCCAACAAACTTGATGCTTGAGCTCTACGAGTAAGTGGTATGGCTTTCCAAAAACAAGCTTAGAAGATGACATACCTAAGGGAGTTTTGAAAGTTGCACGGTAGGCCTAAAGTGCATCAACTAGTCATAAAGAATCTTGGTGATCAGGGTTTATTGTTTTCTCTAGAATTTGATCAATAAAATGGAGGAAAAAATAGTCTTTTCGGGTGGCGGCATTCAATTTTCTATAATCAATACAAATCCACCACCTAGTCACTGTCTTTGTAGCTACTAACTCTCCCAATTCATTCTTCACCATAGCAACGCCTGACTTCTTGGAGATAAGCTGCATAGGGCTAACCCATTAGTCAGCAATAGGATATATAATTCCTACATCTAACAGTTTTAACACTTCATTTTTTACACTTCTGTCATGGTAGGATTAAGTCTGCATTGAGGGTCTTTACGAGGGCTAGTTATTTTCCATAAATTAATTTTATGAAAACATATTAAGGGGCTAACACCTTTGATATCTGCAATGCTCCAACCTATGGCTAAGTTGTGCTCATTTAAGGTTCAAAGTAATTGCTCACCTTGAAATTCAGATAATTCAAATGAGATAATAAAAGGAAAAGTATTTCCTGGACCAAGGAAAGCATGTTTTAAACCCTTAGGCAAAGTTTTCAATTCAACTCTTGGTGCTTCCATACTTGAAAGGATATGTTTTTCACTTTTAATTTCTTAGGCAACTCCTCAAATTTTGATTGCCAACCCCATGTGCCATAATCCTGAGTTCCATAAGCCATAATCCTGAGTTCCATAAAAAAATAGCACAAATATCAACAACATCATATGAGTTACTAATAGTATCAAATTCAGAATTAACAAGAAAATATTCAAAAAGATTGGAATCATGAGTTGTATGAACTCCTTTGTTTGTGAGTGTGTCGATCATGTACGTTTGGTTACACTCATTATCCTCTTTTAGTTGTTCTCCAATATGGGAAATATTCACCTTAAGAGTCATATTTCCAAAAGTGAGTTTCATTAGACCATTCTTACAATTAATAAAAGCATTAGAAAGTAGCAAAAAAAGGTCTACCTAAAATTAAAAGGATATTAGAACTAAAGTCAACAACAGAACTAGTATCAAGGATTAAGAAATCAACAAGATAATAAAACTTATTAATTTGAATTAAAACATCCTCGACCACACCCCATGGTACTTTGACTGAATGATCAGCCAACTGCAATACCACTGTAGTTGGTTTGATTTCTCCCAACCCTAGTAGCAAATAAATGGAATAAGGCATCAAATTTACACTATCTCCTAAATCTAGCAACGCTCGCCCAAACTCATGATTTTCAATATTACATATAATGGTCGGACAACTAGGATCCTTGTACTTAAGAGAAATTCGATGGTCAATTAGAGTACTAATTTACTCTATCATGTAAAGAATATTTTATACAATATAAAAAATTAATATATATATATATATATATATATGAACCAGTCCAGTCTGGTGTTAGAAAAAGGAAAACCTGAAACCAAAACGATTTTGAGCAAAATGAAACTGGTACCAAACTAAACCAAACCCACTGGTCCAATCCAGTTCACGTATTTTTTTTCACCCCTAAGAATAACACAGAGAGAGAGAGGAGTATAAGAATTGGGGTTTATGTCATTCTAAGTTATAAACTCATTTGTAACTATAAAATGTAACGCCCGTCCTTATGGTGGGTCCTTTTCATATCGATTTTGATAAAAATCAACGGGAATTACTATTCCTTTTCCAATTCTTTTCCATCTATGCCAAGATACAAAAGACTCAATGCTATAAATAAAATTCATTTTCTCTATTAAAAGATTACAGCGGAAAATATTAAATTTCATAATTAGTTTTCATATAAAAACATCTTGCCTAGGCCTTCATGCTCTTCCCCCTTTGGCTGTTCCCATCCTGACTTGTCATGCTCATCTTGTGCCTGGGAGGGCCACACATAAAAACTAAAATGAGTTGATGACTCGTAAGCATTACTTCATACAGTCAAAATACAATAACATAGATTTCCAGTCACGCACTTATCATTCCATACATACATATCGTACTTAGCATGCATACATCGTTCCTCTCGTTTTGAAAACGTTGCGATATGGGGTTTTTCTTTATAAACGTGCTTTCTTCTTTAAAACAGTTCCCCACGCATCGCTGTCTTCATTTCTTAAAGAATGTTTTCATGCATTCGTTCTTTTTACATACATCCATGCATACATGTATTCATTCGTTCATCTTTTCTTACTTACGTACGTTCATGCATTCCGTTCATCCATACATACATGCATTCCTTTCTTAACATGCATCCGTTCTTTCTTCTCACTTTCATTGGCCATTTGCACACTATTACGCCCCATGTGCTGGGGTTAGCGGTCTTTTGGACCTGATTCCGCCCGTGGCCACGGGTTGGGAATCCATTCCGTTAGGGTGCAGCACTGGGTGCACTACTAGTACTACTTACCCAGCATTGCAATCTGCCCCTTTACAGTCCATTCATTGGTACCATTTCCTTTTCAGTCCATGTGGCCGTTACGTATTTTCATACATCATCCATTCAGTCCAATCCATTCATTCCTTTATAGTCCTTTGCTTTCCTTTCCTTTACAGTCCATTCTTCCATTTCAGTCCTTTCATTTCTTACATTTCTTACAATTCTTACGTTTCTTCAGTTCTTACGATTCATAAGAGTTTTAATTAAGAAAATGGTTTTCTCTCTTTCATTCTGTAAAAGTCCTTTTAAAAGAAGCCCCCTTCAAGAGAAAATGGTTTTCTTTCTTTTCTTTGAAGAAGAACTGTTTAAAAAGAGTCTGAAAAGAATTATTTTATGAAAGAGAGTCACTTTAGGAAAAAATCTTGTTTTCTTTTCGTTACAGTTTCGGTCCTTGCATGCCTTAACGGTTCTTACGTCTTTTAAGGCTTCATTTCACTTCCTCTTCATGAGCATACATACAATACGTACTACATATAGCATCCATTCACATGCATACACGTACATACTTTGGGTGCATAAAGAGGGGTTGCCAAGGAAGGCCGCTACGTACTTATACTCGAAAACTTAAGTTTCATTTTCGTTTTCCTTTTTAGATAAGAGCTTTCGTCTTTTTCTTCTTTTCTATAGATAAAAACTATAGAAGAGTATGAACGTAATACTTACCTGGACTTCATGCCATACTCATTCCATGCAGTCCATTCATGTGCGTGTTAGATGGCAACCTACATGCATACACATAACCTTACGTCATCATCTATCTAATGCATAAGAAACTATTCTAAAAATAGAACTATGCCTCACTTGGAACACTCTCCGTCCATTCCTGGGCTCTCATATACCATTTACTATACTAAAACCTTCCGGGTCTTATTCCTTAAAGTGAACCTTCGTGATTCACCTTAGGTTTAAGACACTAAGATCTCCATCTCGTTCTTCTATTTCCACAATCTGACGCATGATTCCGACCGACAGAGTCATGCGTCCCAACCTTAGACAACTTACCCATACTACCTTCACGTATCCTAACCCATACTACATCCTCATTCCCATCCATTCAGGCTACATGAATTCAACAAACTCTCGGGCTAAAATACCATGTAACCATGATTAGGACAGATTACCCATTATATACGATAAACCTATCCGGTACACGTATCTCGCCAGAGACACTTGTATCTTACCCCCTTTTTATCAACTAAGAGCAACTTATAGCTCCAACGAACAACCGCTTGTATAAACAAGCTCCATGCTCCAATACCAACTTACTCAGACCCAGTTGATAGGATCCTTCCTACTTCCTGACCCTATACAAGTTCATCCCAACACTTGATAGGAGAGGATTGCATCCACAATTGCACCTCTGTTACGTCACACAGCTCAAGACTGATCTCAAGTCACGTCACGATACCCATCATGCTTCCGCTGCACGCTCTAATACTTCTCCATCACTTCCTTATACCCTCAAGTCAGTCTCAAGGCAATACCCGTTATCTTGGACTACAGGCCACATCACTACTGCTTCGGGGACACTGTTACACAGTTCCCGCCACTTGACAAGAGGACTGCATCCACAAATGCACCTCTGTCACATTATGCAGCTCAAGACAGATTCTCAAGTTACAATACGGGGCCCATTGTGCTTTTGCTGCACTCTCTGATACCTTTTCACCACTTCCATATACTCTTAGCCATAGTCAACCACAAGGTGACACCCGTCACCTCGGACTACAGGCCATATCACCAATGTTTCGGGACACTGTCACACAGTTCCCACCACTTAACAAGAGGACTGCATCCACAAATGCACCTTTGTTACATTATGCAGCTCAGGGCACATTCCCAATTAATAGAACGATGCCCATCATGCTTCTGTTGCACTCTCTGATACTTTTCCACCACTTCCATATACCTTTAGCCACAAGTCACTCTCAAGGCAATACTCGCTACCTTGGACTATAGCCACACCACCATTGCTTCGGGACACTGTTACACAGTTTCCCGACGCTGCACTATACACTCCACACTTCTCTGCTACATCGTCCAACCCTTCGTGACATGCCATCCGGTGTGTCATGACCTAGTATAGAGTACACTCACGTGAACTCTCTTCCATCCACACTACAACACACATCGCTACGATACACGCCTCACGGTGCATCGCTACGATACACGCCTCACGGTGCATCGCTACTCGACACAGAGTATGCGCCATGCGTACTCCTTTCATTACAACACTCATCATCACGATGCACATCACATGGTGCATCGCCATACAACACGAAGTACACTCCACGTGCACTCTCTTCCTTCTACGCCACACATCACTACAACGCACGTCACACTGCGCGTCGCTGCATTACACACAGAGTACGCTTCACGCGTACTCTCTTCACACTACTCGCCATATCAGAACTACCGCATCCATCTCACGCCCATACTTCATAGCACAGTCTGAAATACTACACGATCAAGCCCAACACTTCACAACTACACTTCACTTCGCAACTACGCAGCGAACTCCACAAATACTAACTACACAGTCTATAGTTTAGCCAATCAACTACTTTAAATGTAAATACTAGAGATAGAGGGTTATACCATCGATGGGATAACCCGTGCGTTGCTCGCTGCTTGTCACGATCAAGCATTGGAGGAGCGTACCTGGCGGTAACACATCGTACGGTGGCTGTTCACCACGTAAAGTGGTAGTTTGGGCTTGAGAATAGCTAGGTGTGGTCTTTGAAGGATCACGGTAGCCTCGTGGTGGTCAAAGGTGGCAAAGCACGGCGGCATCATGCCGTGAACAGTGAATCTGAAAATGGTGGGAGTTGCTTGAGGTGGATGAAAGCCATAGAACTTCATGGCAAGCTAGGGAAAGGTATATGAACATGTGGTAGATCTGTGGTGGCGAGGTGGTGGCCATACGGCGGCTCACGGCGGCGGATCGGCCGTTTGAAGTGTATTTCGGCCTTGGAGAGTGAGGGAGAGTGAGAGCTACACATAGCTCCGTTGGCCATGAAATTTCTTGGGGAAGTTCATGGTGATGAGAGGAACAAGGTGGTGGTGGTAGAACACCATGGGTGGCCGTGTACGGTGGTGCACGGTGATGCAACCGTAACAAAGGGTGTAGAAACCCATCGGAGAAAGAGAGAGAGTTAAGGAGTAAGAAAGACATGGGGAGGAAGCCCATGACATGGTGAATCCGTTGGTGGTGCTTGGTGGCCATTTTGGCCGTGTATGGTGGCCCTAAGTGGAGGAAATGGGTGTAAAACCTATTTTGAGGGTGGTGCCATGGAGGAAGAAGGAGGGCACGTGGTGGCTGGCCGGTTGGAGGGAATGATGACCGGAGGGTGGTGGTCATTCGGTGACCGGAGGTGAGGCCATAGCTGCCATGTACGGCGGCGTGGATGAGGCAAGTGCATCCTTACCCATTTCGGCTAGTGAAGTCGTGGGGGAGAGAGAGAGGCCGTGTGGCTTGGTCGGCTGGAGGAGGAGTTGGCCAGCATGTAGGGAAGGACTGGTGACCGGCGGTGAGACCTACGGTGGCCGATGGTGGTTGGGCTAGAAGCTTGAAACTCACGGTGGAGATGAAGTGCACAGGCTGGACGTGCATGGGAGAGAGGAAGGAAAGAGAAGAGAGAAAAAGGAGAAAGGAAAAAGTGAAGGGAAAAGGGTAGGGGCCTGGGTATTTAAGCTCAATCCTATACTTCGGGATCCTCGAACGATCTCACGATAAGTTTAAATACTGATTTAAAAATGCGTAAGTGTTTTATTTTAAATAAAACACTTTAATAAAACACTAAGAGGAATTAAGGTAGAATATTATTTTATAAACTAAAGTTTATAAAATAATATTTCTTCATCATTATTTAAAATGATAAAGTATCGTTAATCACTCAAAGAGGATAAAACCATTTAATTTAAATAAGATTTTTCAATGTAAAGTTAAACCTCTTAATATTTTAAAACAACTAAAATATTTAATCTAAGTAATTATCCACAATTATAATATTTTCAGAGCTCATTAAAATATTATAATTGTGCTACTTTAAAAGCAAGCTTATCTAATAACATTGGAAATATCTCCTATAGATATTTCCATAATACTTTAAAATATCCTTAAGCTTTTGAATATCTATTTTACTTTGAAACCCAGTGGATAACTTTCGGAACACGCCATAGAGGTACAACACTAAGGATAAGGCTCGGCACATAGATCGAAGCTCGACACGTAGATCGAAGCTCGGCACGTAGATCGAAACTCGACACGTGGAACTAAGCTCGGCATGTTGACCGAAGTCAGACACGTAGATCGAGGCTCATAAGTAAAGAAGAAGAAAGAAGGAGCGGATATCACATAAAATGACGTTGTTTTATACTTACGAATTTGTTTATATATATATGTATGAATTTGGGCCAGGAAGATGGGGTAGCCAAAAGCATGTGGTCATATGTTCACATGCCCCCAATCTTCAGACAGGATGGGCGGGGTGGTGGAGCCCCGCCGCCCACCCTTAATAAGAGCATTTCAAATTAATGTCAATAAAACACATTCACATGCAGCAATATATACACAACACATGTATTTAGTATATAATCAATTTCCTCTCAAGTTCTTGCACAAACTTGGGGGCTTTAAGTGAGAGTAAGGTAAACAAATAAAGATCTCCCTACATTATTAATTAAGAATTAACTGTCATCCAAAAATTTCACGTAGGCAATAATAAATATTGTGTAGCCTTTTTTTTGTCTATCTCTCTCTCTCACTTAAAGCCCCTTGATCAACTCTTGCAATTATCCACACAACTTCGTTGCCCATGGAGTTGATTAAACTAATACATTTTACCATAGTTTTGAATCCGTTCCATTTCTGTCACTATGCCGGAATTTCCCGTTCCAGCATGGTACCCAATAGACCATACCTCCCATTCCAATTTGCTCCAAATCTCGTTCCACCCAATTTCAGCCATTCTAGAATGGCATTTAGTATCTTCTATTGGAACTATTTTGGTGGCAATTTTGTATGTAATTTTCTTAAATTTGGATGATATTTTTGTGAATTTTAAATCTATATGGCGTTTATAGAAGTTTAATTTTTTTTAAAAAAATTGGATATGCCCCCACATTATCTATTTTTTTTAGATGTTATTATTTTTAATAGTTTCTCAACTCCTTTCTTTGTTTTATATAGGTTGTTTGTTTTGTGCATCTCAATTCAAGTTTATGATTTTTTTTTATATGATCTCTTAACACCAATATTTTTACCTTCTGTTTTTAATAATTTTTTCAGCAAATATTCATTATATAAATCATCAACTCTTCCATATATAATAATTTTGATAATTAATATAATAAATACATATATATATATAGCTAATCATCGAAACGAAATTTCAAATTTTGCATTGTACTTATATATTCCACTTAAGGAACTAATCAAGGTACGTATTGCTGCATACAAAAGTTCCTTTTAAGCAACAAAATTCGGTTTATGCTTGTTGAGTCTCGAGAGAATATAGTTGGAAAATCAAGTCTCGTGATTAATTATCTGGTATCGTGATTATCCCTGGGTGTGTGTAGTAAGGGATCTGAGACCACAACGTTATTTGTGTAATTGAGGCATCAGATAAGGATTTCAATGAATATTTTAAATCGCTTAGTGGTGCATGGATGATTGAGGACACATAATTCCAAGATGATGAAGTGTCTTTTTGGAATTTGAAAAAAAAAAAAAATGGAGGAAAGTTTAGGAATTTGATTTTTAAGAGAAATGATATTTGCAGTCGTGATTGTGTAAGCGGCGTGCAATCTATTTGAAAAAAGTAAATTAATACGGGACTCATATAAAAAAAAAAAACTAACTTTTTAATTGTAGATCTCACTCTTTTTCAAAACGATTGCGCGGCATTTATACATTTCATAACTGTATGTAGCATTACTCTTGATTTAAACTGTAGTACTCATGAGACTTGAATGGATGCTTTGAGGCTGTGACGCCCCCAAATCCTCACGTACGAATACGGGGAATTCGAGACGTCCGGATGGTGACAACCCGGGTCACCATCCTATCGACGAGTGTCGAGTGTGTGCAAGCGACAAATGTGCACGAAGAAATACGCAGCGGATAGCAAAGACATATACTAAGTACCAGAATTTTTCTTAAATAAAATACAAAACTATTTAAAACATACATAATAAAATAATACCAATACAAATATTGTTTCAAAGCCATAACCAAAACAAAAGCTCCAACTTGAAACTCAGGCGGAGCCGCATCCTCGGGCTCAGCTTCCTCCTCCTCCTCGATCCCTGCACCAAAATCTACGGTACCAGAGATGGCGCCGTAGGTAAGTTATAACCCAAACACCACTAGGTAAAAACATATTAATCTCCAACAATATGTATGAATAAATGACAACGCACAAAAATCATAAACCATATTTTTTTCCACGCACGCCAAAAACCCATTTGGCCCAAAAACATATCCTTTAAACAAAAACTCACCATTATCCCCGATAACGGCCCAAGACATACCGTTTAAAACCAAGCCTCGCCATTATCCCAGATAATGGCCCAAACCACCATTTTCCCAGAAAATGGATCACAAGTCCTCAATACATCCTCGCCATTTTACAAGAAAGTGGCCCGTATCCAAAAACCATAAAAACCAATCCGATTATGCATGACCATGATCTCCCCTAGGGATCATCCGCACACTCTGGCTCTGTGCCACACCGCAGGTAACGTCTACGCGTGTGACACCTACACGAGTGATGCCCAGACTCGCGCCTCGCGCGTACCTGGCCAGGCCATCCTCTAGTCCCCGCCACTCTAGGGACCACGGAGTCGACACGACAGCGTTACCGTATCGTGCGATCCGGTCGTCGCCCAGCGACAACCCAGGGGATGTCACTCAGTATTATCCACTCCCGAGTGACCAGAGGAGCTCCACCGAGATAATAACCCATCCCGGCTTGGGCTCGTGATACGCACACTCCCAAAAATCCATTTACGCCAATAAAACAGGATTTTCTCAATTAAAATAAAATACACGTGCATGCACCATGTAAATGCAAATTTCAATGCTCGACAAATACAACCAACCATAGAACAACAATTCAAGCAACTCCGTCCTCCATCCATCCGACCCCCGAACTCCTCGGACTCAGTCCGGAATCAGCAAACCAACCAAATAAATTATTGTAAGAGCAAAATACATTTAAATCTAAAAGTAGAGTTTGGAAAATACTTACAGAGCTATATATGATTTTTAGAAGGTTCGGCGCGCGGCAAACGAGGGGCGGAAAGCAACGTAACAGTGCAAATGCACTGTAGCCGTGGGTCGCAAAATACCCACTTTTGAACGGGGACAAACCAAGACACCAAAATGATAGGGAATGGTCTAGGGATATTTATGAAGCTAGTGGAAGTGAGTTTTGGCCGTGGGTGGCGGTGGAAACGGCGGTCGAAGGCCAAGAAGGGGCTGATCGGAGTTGAGCTCGTGCGAGCTGCTCCGGCAACGGATCGGGGCCGAAATTAGGTGGTTTAGGACGACAAGAGGTAGGGGAAGAAGTGGTGAAAAGATGGTGGCCGGAGGTGGTGCGACGGCGCTGGAATCGGCAAAAAAGCCGTGCGGCTTAGATGTGCTTTTCCGGCCAAATGGCGGCACGGTTGGGGGAGATCTTTGGAGGGGTGGTGCACCGGAAGGAGGGGAAGTTTTCTGGGTGGGTGGTGGAGGCCACGCCGCCGGCAAGTGGCGGTTCTGGGCGGAGGAAGAAAAACGGTAACAGGGGAAAAACTGGGTTGGTGCCGCGACTTTGAGCGGCTCGTGGCGGCTAACGGTGGCTCCGATGGTCCTAAAAATTGGAGGGGTTGTAGCCTGATGTGAGGGGAAGAGAATGGTGGGGGTGGTGTATGACACCTCCACCGGACGGCCGAGATATGGGCGGTCGAAGGAGGCTGCGCGGAAAGGAAAAACAGAGGAGAAACTGGGTTGGTGCCGCAACTTCGAGGGGCTCGTGGCGGCTAACGGTGGGTCCGATGGCTCTGAAAATTGGAGGGGTTGTAGTCTGCCGTGAGAGGAAGAGAATGGCGGAGGTGGTGTAAGACACCTCCCCCGGACGGCGGAGATATGGCTGGCCAAAGGTGGCTGCGCGGGAAGAAAAAAGTGCAGGGGAGAGGGGGCTTCGTGCGAGCGGACGCGGGGAAGAACGGGAAGGAAAGAAAAAGAGGAAGAAAAAGGAAAGAAGGAAAAGAAAAAGGAAGGAAAAAGAAAAAAGGAAAAAGAAAAGAAGGAGAAAAGAAATAAAGTCCAACTTCACTTCCGGGATCCAGAAACTGATCCGCCGAAAACGATTTTAAAAACATTAAACGACTGAAATAAATTAAACACCACAACAAATAAATAAATAAAAACCAAGAAAATATTTTAAATACAACGTAAAGCTAATATATAATAAATAACTAGTAAAAACTAGCTATTTAATTTTTAAATCCAACAACAAGATAAAATAAATTAAACAGCAATTTAAACTCAACAGAGATTAAAATCCGATAATTTAAAATAAAAGAACTATT
The DNA here is from genome assembly GCA_011037825.1 of Carya cathayensis. Taxonomy (NCBI): domain Eukaryota; kingdom Viridiplantae; phylum Streptophyta; class Magnoliopsida; order Fagales; family Juglandaceae; genus Carya; species Carya cathayensis. The sequence continues at coordinate 2,284,055 of QGSO01000138.1, read as the reverse complement.
ATTATAATTAAATTAAAATATTCTTTTAGTGAAAATACACGTAAAAACGGGGTGTCACAGAGGCGATCTTTTTTACTATTGTGTGGGGAATAACTGATGTTAGCTAAGCAGATTTTAAAGACGAAATCTTTTATTAAGGAAGAGGATGTAGCACCTCTACTGAAATTACTAAGGATTTAATATGGATAATTTAATTGGACCTAAATTAAGTTTAGTAAGCAATGATGAGTAAGTCCAGATATGATTAATATTTATTGATAAAGGCTGGGAATTTTAGTTAGGTACGTAGGCCCAAAATTTTACATGTGGCCCGTTAAGATGAAACGTCCCTAATGTTTTTAAAAAACGTGTTGTAACATTCAACTTAATTAATTACCTATCCTGAAGAATAATTAAATAAATATTCTATTTCTTAAAATTTAATGAAGACTAATTAATTAAATAGTAATAACATATTTTCATTTTCAAATTATAATTTGGTAAAATAATTAGGTATTTATTCAACTCTGTTAAAATAAGTCATGAGAATTTCAATTCTTAAAATAGGCTTACTTTTCTTATGATTAATATAATCATTCAATTTCATAAAAATCTAATAAATACTAATATCGTTAAAATATTCTTAACATATTTCTTTATTTTCAATTTACAACTTTAATGGCATAATCATATCAAAATCTAATATAGTAAATAGTAGAAATTCATTTCATACAATAGACATTGAACTTAAAGTGTTTAAAATAAAAATTAACCACTTACTATTTACTACAGAAATCTAATTTTAAAATTTTCATCTCCAAACACTACACTCTGTACCTATTTTAATTTTTTTTTTCATTTTTTCTATAATAAATGTGTGGCCTATAGTAGATAAATAAAACAATTCAATCAATTTAATAAGAATAAAATAAAATAAAAATAAAAATTAATATTAAAATATAACAAGAGTGTGGTGTGGAATTTTGATGAGTAGCATACTAGCATCCCTGTTTAATTTATATATCACACAAGAAGTCTGACTACCCATTTGAAAGACACATAACTCTGTAGAGAAACGAGGTGTCTTGTGACAGAGGGCTCAAGGCTTACCGTGGGGGAAGGTACACCACGCGAGATGGAGGCAGGGACATCATGGATGGAGACGGGACTGAGATTGACGACGGTGAAAGCTTCAGAAGATCAAGAAGAAACGTGTGTGCGACGGATTTGAGGTTGGCAGAGCTGCAGTAGAAACTTGTCGGCTACTCTTGAACGCGGTGGTGCTCTAAACTGTTGGTCGGCACTTTCTATGCATGGGGAGTCGACGCGGAGGGGCTGGCCATATGTGGCGTATTCTGAGGTTCGATGACGCCTTACCAAGAAGCAACAGAGTAAGGGTGTAGAGAGAGGCGATCATGTGCTTACCTATGCGGCACAAGGTGACGGAGGGTGACTGGTCATTGGTTTCTCTGGCTTTCGGCGTATTCTGTGATGGCTCCCGGTGGTGGCTTCTAGCGAGGGAGGGAAGGGCAAGCATGCTCTGTTTTAAAATGGGAAAACATAGGTGTTTTGTGGTGATATTAGGTTGTTTCATGCAGTGGAGACCTTGGACGGAGGAGATCAGCTAGCTTTGGACGTGAGTTTGGTGCACCTATGGCCCATGGGTTATTGCCTTCGGCTTCAACTCACAGTAAGGAGAAAATTGTCGTGAGCTTGAGGTTGGCAACGTACTACGGTGGTTTGTTGTGGCTTGCAGTTTTGTTTGCCGTGTATAGTTTGCTAGGCATGGAGGATGGGAGTCGGCAGACCTGCGACGGAGGGATCGGACTATATTTATCACATATAGGGACAAAATGAGGATTTTAACAAAACAAGGGACATAATTGAAAAACAGAAAAAGCAGTGAACGAAAATTATTGTTCATACATGATAGCCACTTATATAACTAAGGTAGATATGGTAATATAATAAATCTTTATATTAAACATAAAATATTAATTGATTATTTAAAAAATTATCACTCTAATTACACTACAAGAAATCTCCCCTTTTGCAGCGCTTAAAATCACTGCAAAAATATCATAAACTGCTGCATATCATCAATTCCAGCGTCTCTAACTTCCTTGCACAGTCGCCGCTATAATCGCGTTTTTTTTGCCCGAAACAGCGATAAAAAAAATTCGCTGCTTATACATTCATTAGCAGCGAATTTTTTTCCTTGCTACTACTAAAAAATTCGCTGTAATTATCCTCTTGGAAATTAGGATATAACGCTGAGAAAACTTAATTACAGCATCAATAAAGCCTTGCAAATTATACTAAAATCGCTGCAATTAATTTAAATATTTGCAGCGAATATTCTAAAAATTGTTGTAATTGATTTTTTGCAACGTTCCATAAATGCTGAAAATGGATATAAAATCGCTGCAATTTTAGCAAAAACTGTTGCAACTGTCATCAGCTAACTACCGGAAATCGTTGTTAAATTATAATTCCAGCCACCTAGAGTGTTGTAATTACCATATATATCGCTGCAATAATTCTACTAATTCCAGCGAAAAACTTAAAAAGTGTTGTAAATGATATTTAGCAGCGTAAAGTAAACGCTGGGAAAAAGCTTAAAACCGCTGTAACTACTTAAAATTGCTTGCCCGCACTATGGAAAATCCTTGTTAAAGCAAAATTGCAGCATTAAGAATCGCTGTAATTAGATAAAAAGTGCTGCAATTAAGTGCTTATTTCCAGCGATTCCCTAAAAAAGTGCTGCAATTAATATAGTAATTACAGCGATAAACTTAAAAACTGTTGGAATTACATTAGTAATTCCAAGGATTAGTCAACAAACTGCTGCAATTAACGTACTTAATTGCAGCGATGTTTATAGTAACTGCTGGAATTGCGAATATAATTGCAACGATTTATTTAAGAAGTGCTGCAATTAACTCATTTAATTGTAGCGATTTATTTAGAAACTGCTACAATAGGAGCAGAAATTGCAACGATTAATTTGAAAACCGCTGCATTTGATATACCTAATTGCAGTGATTTATTTAAGAAGTGCTGCAATTAGGTATATCAAATGGAGTGATTTAGTTAGAAACTGCTGCAATTGAAGTAGAAATTGCAAGGATTTATTTGAAAACTGCTGCATTTGATATACTAAATTGCAGCGATTTATTTAAAAAGTGCTGCAATTAAACTATTAAATGCAGCGATTAGTATAAGGTGCGCTGGAATTAAGAAATTTAATTGCAACGATTTACGGAAAAATTGTTGCAAATTGGTTATTCCTGCGTAATTAAAATGCTGCAAAAACCTCAGGAGGCGTTGCAAAATGATAAAACTGTTGCAAATGTGCTTACCCTATTTTTAAAAGCGTTGTTAATGTATTATTGCAGTATTATAAATCGCTGCTTTTACGTCAAAAATCGCTGGAATAGGGTTTCATACAAAATTTTTTTTTTGGTATACCGCTGGTTATAATACGATCTGAAATATTATTTGTGAACGTGATCTGAAACTTTTTTACTTATCCTGTTCATGTCAAGCACTAAATAATGCACATATCAAGACTATTACCTAGCCTAAAATAATCAATTAACTTTTCTTTTTAACTTTAATAATTTCAGTCATTTAATTGGTGATTTTCCATCTATCATCTGTATAACCACAAGTTTAATGATCCTATATGAAACAATCACACATACACCTATTAGCAATCAGATTGTATTGCTATATAACACTTATAGCAAATCAAACACCTAATTAGTGAAATAGGAAACATAAAGGAAAATCTAATTGCACTTTCATTATAAAGGATATCAATTTATAAATTTTGGGCACTTTCAAACACTTTGGTACTTCTAAACCCAGTGGGAATAGAACATTAGTTATAGGCTATATACATTGGGGGGGGACCAATGTCTTCCTTACAATCTACTAAATTAAAAAGATCCCATTTCCCACTTCTAAACTGCACATTTGATTAAAACATTCATTTAGTCCAGAATTGTTCAACTGAAATGCTCCTCTACTGGACTAAAATTACTTCATGTCATCTATAGTATAATGGGCACCTGAGTTTCGTGGCTTGGGTAGAACGGCTTCAACACGTCTGCATTCTGTGGGCTTTGGATTCATCCTCTAATCATTTTTGAGCCTTTCAATGTGGTCAACCCCTAGCTGTCAATGAATGTCAATAGCTTTGTTACTTAAACCGAGGGATTTATTCAAAGCAAACATTCCATTTATACAAAAAAATAGAAATTTTTTTTCTCAAACTAACTTTAATGTTCCTTCATCATTACCAAATGCCAAAATGGCAAACATGAAGTATGCTAAAAACACCCTGTCATCAAAGTTACTGTCATTTACTCAAAACACTCTTCACAATGCTGTTATCAATTTTGAGTTATAAAGCTGCCCCCTAATAATTACATAGACTGTAAGATGATGTGTACTGCACCCAAGTTCTATATATTTTATTTGTGATTTACAACCAGTCCATATATATATATATATATATGCATCTGAATATAATTCTTAATCTACAAGCACTTACATGCAGTACTAATTATTTTACTAGCTGTACAGATTTAAATTAAAATTAGCCCGGCTGATGATCTTCAGCTATGATTTCATTTGCAATCAATTAATCTTCTACACTTCTGAACCCAAATGATGATGTAGTAAATACATCAACTTGAAGATCATAAAGCTTCCCTATGTACTCTGCAAACAATCATGTGCTGTGCTTCTTGAGTGAAACGTATTGCCTAGACATTGAATATCACTCATTTCCTAACTCTAACAGAACCACAAAAATAATGTATTGAGATATCAATTTACCTTATCAAGGTAATTCCACATATCATATATAAGTTTGTTTATCCAGTATACCTGCACAACAGAGAAGCATGAGATAGCATGCTAATGAAGCACAATTAGCATAGACCAACCACATACAGTATGGTATAAAGGTTCTAATTTTTATGTATGGCAATACACATGCATAGCAAAATATTTGCCTTCACCCAGGAAAATATGGATGTTCACAGCTACCCCTAAGTCCATTTTACACCATAATTTATATCCTAAAAATTATGTTTCACAGCTCTTAAGCTTTATAAATAATGGTACAAACAAACCATCTAAAACATATCAAATAGTTAGGTTACTGTTCCTTTCTCCTAGCAGAAATTATTTGTAGCAGGAGCTAGAGAAGCACAATTCCCATAACTTGAAAGTAAACAAGCCCTATCTATTGATAAGTATAATTCATGAAATGTTCCCATACTTCTTAAAACTGGAGTCAACTTGTGGCTTATGAGCTTGAGAAGGAAAAAACTTTTTGTTTATGTCTATTATGGATTGCTAATCCTCTTACAGGATTTTCATTTCACACTTTTGTTGTATGTGGCTTTGTTTTTTCATTGTCATATTATTTCTAGGAGTGGGTATTTTTCCATGAATGGCTCATGCTACTAGTTTCAATCCACATGCATATAAGGAGTTCCGTGGTTGAGGTATACGAGTTTATGACCATTTTCACAACCCAAATGACTAGCAAAACCAATTAATGAAGTGTCATTCAAGTCAGCATGCCATGTTTTGATGATATTCCATTATTATTATTTTTGATAACATTGAAGCAGAAAATTATTATGTGATGTTGGTGGATCTTAAGGCACCTTACTATGTTTGTTCATTCTTTAAATTCTGCTGCTGCTGCATACAACAATCTGTGAATGAAGTGGTTTTGACTTGTCATGCACGATACTGCTTAACTTATACCATATTCTAACTATAAACACTAAGAATAGGTCCTTCACCTTAGTTTTATAAATATCCTGAAAACGTACAGTTTATTGAATCTAAATTTGTCCAACAAATTTCTTAAAACTTAACTGATATCTTCCCAGCATTTGGTTGTTGCTAATAAATATGGATGTTTTTACAGCAGAATACTTCATCTTACCTTGCACTTTTTTGTGTTAACCAAGAGCTATTCATATAAAATTAATAAATCTGAAGTCATCAGTTTAGGTAAGAACCCAAAAATGATGGAAATAACATATGGTCATTTAATGTGCATCTGTAGATCTCTAACTTAAATTTAAAGTCTGAGAAATAATCTGCTCTCATACATTATATGAATAAGGAAAGAACTTACAGTTATAGTATATATTTTTTACTATAACCAACAATGTCAGCAACACATATGCATACAAACATTCTACAAATATGCACACATGTAACTTTTCCCCCACATTCAGCCCCCCCAAATTCAGATCTCTGGTTCCAATCCATTGGCATTTAGCAAACATATCATAAAGACCCACAAGTGTGCTGTGAGAAACAGAGGATTTCCTGGTTGAATACTGGGTATAAAATCCAAAACTGAGTAGACTCTGATATACATTGTAATTGCAGGCTTAAAAGGGAAAAATTTACCGAGAAGAGAGAGCATGCATATTTAACTCTGTATACAATAACATTAAACAATTCCCAAGGGGCTGGATCTTATTTCCAGCCTTATAATGCTACTGATGATATGTGGCCCACATATCAGTTATAAGTCAAGCTCAGTACTTTTCATCCCAGCCACCTTCTTAGATGGCCATTACTCTGTATTTTCACTATAAAACATTCAGCCAAAGGAGATGACATTCATGGCCAAAATTAACTAATTTCCATCAGTCAGCTAATATGTATGTTGTTAAAGTATCTGAATGCAAATCTCTTAATTAAAACCTGGAATTAGCTAGCTGCCTTCTAATTACTTGACAAAGCACCTACTATTTCTTCTTTTAAATATACCCAATATCAAGCTAATACCGGAAAGCTTTATCCAAGTCCCAAACATGATTAAATGTATCTATACATCATCTTTCTTATCTCCAAAGATTTTCTAGCAATGGAGATAACAAACATACATAATGAGTTTCATGAATATGTTCTACACACATTATCCACTCTGCCCATGTGACATCTAGAACCAAAACACATTGTAACCATCAAATATGAGGATACCATAAACTCCACGCATCAACAACCATCACATATATCCTAACTTTGAGAAAGAATGAAGTGGGAAGTGTGTACCTCAAAAAATTTAAGCCATGCTCAGCATCAATCCTCACATGATCCCAGTAATGCCCGTTCAAGTTTGTGTAAAATATCGTCACTTAATATCACAATCTTTTTCTTAAACGACGCTGCGAAAAATAAATGAATTCACACATTAAAGTTAACTTCATTGTCATTTATAATGGAGAGGGTCACAACCATGTATTTTTCAGCCAACAAATCAGGAATTAAGCCTAAATGCACTTCTGACCATGTCAAATAATCACATATGCTATGTGTTTTCATATCTAAGTCTACAACTATCTCGTACATAATCATATGTACATGGCTCTATCTTTTCGCATGCGAAAAGATTTCAAAGGAATGACATCTTAATACTCAAGGTCAAAAGTCCTTAGCTTACACACAAGTGCTATGTGATCCTAGCCCAATTACATGTGTTGAACATGCTTACACACATGCCATGTAACATAAGAAGAACTATTGGGAAAAAAACCATGACACCCAATAATCCTTTACAATCAGTACTCAGAAACCTCTTTCCGAAATAAAATTACAGGCAATAAAAAATACCCCATTTCCATGCTAATTACATGCAAAAGTAGTTTATCATTCAATGCATTCCAACATATGCCGGGCTGATATTATTAGCCTGCCCCATTATACATTATGGGGCTTCAGCTGTATTTTTTTCTTTCTTTACTGGATTCGCAAATAAAGACAACAAGTTTTTCTAGTGAGCCTTAACTTGAATGCCAGAAACATAAATTGTCCAAACTTTCTGGTTTAATCTGAAACCTAGGCATCATTGTTGAACATATCATAGAAACATAACATCACACCAAGCTATAATTAGCATCAGAATGAAGATTATAGTTGAAAGAACATGGTCACCCACATTAGCCTGGTGTGCATGCATGATGGCGGTCCAACTACTCAATCAAACATTTGCTCCTGCAATTGTCCAAACGGTTTCATACAGCCTGTTAGTTTATCAGAAAATGTAATATAAATATAACCACAAAAACTGCAATGTGAATAGGCACAACTTAATGTGTAAAATAAAAGTATGAGAAGGGATCAAGCAATTACATAACTTCTATATAGTCTTCCTCTCCTGCACGGATAATATGAACCTTCTCTTCACCTCTATTCAAGGTGCTACCATTCTTGAAAAGGCCACATGAAAGCAGAAAATTCCTTACACAAAAAAACCCCTCACTACCCAAATGCCTCCCACAATAACCACAACAAAAAAACCTTCCTCTTTAAAGCCATATATATACATATATAGGTTTTCACATATCATTTGGCCACCCAACCTCTCCCACTACCAAAAATATGCCCACAATATTACAAAATAGCCATGATCATGCTCACTAAGTCTCTCCACGAGACTGGAGAGACTGGATGTTGTGGAGAGACTCGGGGTTACTTTGAAAATTATGAAAAAAGGTTTGCAACATCGCATCAGTAGCATTTTGCCTCTCAAGAAGAACTTGCATTTGATGCGAGACTTCATCAAGCTTCGTCTTGTAATGGTCAGCATCTTTCTTGTAATTCTCAGCATCTGTCTTGTGTTTTTCAATTAAGGCAAGATACTCTCTTTCTTTTTGGGTGTTCCGTTGTCTTGTCGACTCCGGGATGACCATCTTTCCTAGCCCCCTCGCGTATCCTGGTCTATGCCCAAGCACCTCTCTAAAAACACTTGCTGTTGTACCATCCTTGCATGCAACAAACATTAGCAAGAATTAAAGATACTCACATAAGTGTTTTCAGTTGCTGCAGTGACAAATTTACCATTCTTCTTTGACCAGTGACTCTCCTTATAAAACTCCACCAAATTCGCAGAAGGAGCCCGCTACAAATGTTCATGATTGTACAGGTAATTTTTCTATCAGGAACATTAATTATTACAGCATATTTATTCAAAATATGCGACCAATCAGGCAGGCAAAAACCCCTACTATGGTCAAACCACACACAGACCAGTGTGAAATTAGCTAATATACTATACCTTCTCCTCCATTAGCCTAACAAAAGATTTGCGGCCTGCCGTGTGGTTAATGGTTAGCGCTTTTCTATTCTCTCGATTTTGTCTTGCAATTTTCTACATTACGTGACACCCAATATCAGCTTACACAAATTGCACACTAAGGATAAACTAATTAAATTCTGTCAGATTGATATATCTTTAACTAATATATACCTTGAATTCCTCGGTTCCCCACCTCTCACACAACTTAGCCCAGACTTCCAAGCCAACCATGGTACTCCCAGCAGCTAAGGCTTCATCGTGACTACCGTATGATTCATACTTTTTGTATAATTCATGGTGGAATGCATTGAACCGCTTACGCAACTGCTTCCTGACGGTCAGTCTATGATTCTCCCGATCCCAATCTAAAACGAAGTCACCCTGCATGGATGAACATCCACGTTAACACAAACTTCAAGCAGTGTACACCAACTACCTTTCCTCAAAATAAAAGGCAATATTTCTTACTCTGACACGGTCGATCAACTCGTCCTTCTGTGCCTGCGGCACATTAGTCCATCTCGCATAGCTCATGTCGCAATGCTGTTTTATTAGTTGCGTTACCCTTGCTGTGAACATCACTGCGTTCGAACAACACGGTGCTGTTTCACCGTCATTGATCTTCAAAATGACAGGGCCATACTTCCTCAACTTCTCGAACTCAAGACACTGAGCTGGCCCACGTCTCCATTTGGGCTGCTCTTCGTTTGCTATCTGCATCGTGGGGGCAGTCACATCTGTATTTACAGCTAACAAAAATACAGTATCAGTCTGAATATAACAACTTTTTTGTAGTGCACATATATGCATAATGTATTGAGAGAAGCACCACATTAATTATTGTACCGGTATTGTCTCCGTTAGGTGGGGGTTCTCTTACGGGTGAGGCTGCTCTGCTCGTCTCAGGTGGGGGTTCTCTAATCGGCTCAGGTGGGGGCAATGGATTGGGACATGGAGGCTCCCATGGATGACTGGGAGGCTGGGTTGAGTCATCTGAACCTGATTGATCAGCCTCTGAGTGGCTGTGGTAAGAAGCGATTTTTGCTCCTCGTGGTCCCCGCATTCGACTCTGGTAAGGTGCAAATCGTCTTGCACAAATACCTCGTCTATACCCTCTTCCTCGAGCACTTTCTCCCATTGCTATACCTGCATTCGTACGACCCACCATTTGTGTTACAAGTATGTGTTTTCAATAATTATAAATCAATTCACAAACATATAAGTGAAAAACATAACTCTAATACCCAGTTATTATGACTAAACTCTACTGCAGATATAATTGATATTTTTTCTGTGCAATACACCTATATATCAAGCTCTTTATTTTTCTAACATTATCAAGGTAGTGATGCATTCACTACCTCATGGTCTTTCTTTTTTTGCACCAAAGGATGAAATAAGAATAGCATGCATGCAAATTCTAGGTGGAACACCTTGTTTAATCAAGTACTTAATGTTCAAAACCAGCAATATCATATGGATAGTTAATGTTAACTCCTAATTTGTTGCATATTTCTCACAAGCTCTTTGAGTTTTACCAACACTTTTTCCAGTTAACTTATCAAATGTTTCCAACCAATGTATGAGTCTATATGGATAAATAGAGCCAACCAATTTGGAACCGAGATTAGCTATCATTACAACTATTTGGCGAAGGTGGGCATTCAGGATCTATATATAGATTGAACAATACATTGATTAAGAAATGTTAGTATTACTTGACCCAAATTGGTCAAGTAATACTAACTGTTGCACTTTGTTGAAACGAACATCCAAGGTATTTCCTTGTTATATATAATGTTCACATACTCGTTACGTCTAAGATGAACGATGGAATGGAAGTGCGTCAACAAATGTGCTGCTTGACTAAGATGACCTAGACTCATCGTCTGTGGATGGGTCCTCCTCATCTGAATATTCACCTTCATCAGAAGCATAGCCTGATCCAGAAGCAATCATGCCATCGTCAATAAAGTCTGCTACAGCTATGTTTTGACCAGTCGGACTTCTCACTTCTTGTGCATCAATGACCATAGGTTCTACATCATTCCTATTCAATGGAGTGGACATTGGATATGCTTCACACTGTAATGGTGCATAATCATATGAAGCCTCATTTTCTTGATAGACATCATCATCACTTGATGATACATCAATATCTCCTAACACCCTCGGCACTGGTGGAATGTCGTATACATTCCTATTCATGTACTTCTGCACCACAAACCATCTCCCTTTCGTCCTTATATCTCTAATGTAGAAACACTGCGAAGCCTGGCATGCCAACACAAATGGTTCATCCTTATACCAAGTCCTGTCCATGTTGATACTGGTCATATGGTTATCAACTCGTACCCCTCGTCTTGTATCACCCACGTCAAACCAATCACACATGAACAAGTACACCCGACGCCAACCCATGTAGTGTAACTCCATGATATCAGTAATAACACCATAGAAGTCAACATTATTAGTACTTTCGTCCCCAATTACCAACACTCCTAAATTTTGTGTACGCCTCCGAAATTCACATTGTTTCGTATGGAACCTTTTGCCATTTATAATGCACGCAGCATATGATGCAACGTTTCGTTCAGGCCCGCAAGCTAACGCATACAAATCAGCGGTCACATCAAGTGGGTTGGTTATACGCTGGTCCTGAACCTATAACAATATTAAAAAATGGTCATTACTTATTGTTTATTGAACACTGGGAACACAGGCCCTACATTCATCTAAGTAGGGAGGCAGCAAGCTAACTTACATGTTTCTTCAACCAAGTTGGAAACTCAGTTTGATTTGTTCGATCGATACAATTTGGGCTATTCGCTTTACATTTTTCATAGTGCTCCCTGCATTTGACGTATGCAAAATCATTTAGCAATATACGTAAGTTACTTCCTAGGGACATACAACATAAATGGGTTGCTCCATAAAATCATAAAAGAACTTTTCACTATGAGAGATAGTGGATGCTTACTCTAAGTAAGGACCAATCTCAGCGCAGTTGTTGAGGACGTACCAGGTTCCTTCTATTAGGAGTTTATCTGATAATTGAAAGTTGGAAGCTATACCCATAGGACAAACTTTCTGGTTGAAAATTTTGAATCCATCGTTATTCTCGGGATCTCCACCATCAATGTTGCGGTCCGTTCGAGTAAACTTCGTCTCAATATCTTGGAGATACATTGAGCAAAAAGTCAGGCATTCGATGTGAATGTAGGCTTCGGCTATTGAGCCTTCTGGGCGGGCTTTATTCTTAACATACCGCTTAAACTTGTCGAGATACCTCTCAAATGGATACATCCATCTGTATTGTACTGGACCCCCAAGTATGGCCTCACGGGGTAAGTGGACAGCTAAGTGGACCATGACATCGAAAAAAGATGGAGGAAATATCATCTCCAATTTGCAAAGAATTGTGACGATATCATTTTGGAGCCGGGATAGTCGGCTAACATCTAAGGTTCGAGCACACAACTCCTTGAAGAACGTGCACAGTTCAATCAAAGACAATGCAATATTGGTTTGTAAGAACCCTGCCACGGCAATAGGAAGTAGCTTTTGCATGAAAACATGATAATCATGGCTTTTCAATCCAGAGATTTTGCAATCACATACTGAAACACAATGCGAGATGTTCGAAGCAAATCTATCTGGGAATTTCACATCGGCCAACCATTCACAAAATTTCTTCTTTTCATCACCGTGTAATGTGTACAATGCATGTGGCATTGTAACACGTTCACCATCATGCTTCAAATGTAATTCTTTTCTAAAACCCAAGATCTCCAGGTCACGTCGAGAATTGATATTATCCTTAGTTCTACCAGGGATGTTCATTAAAGTACAGAATATGTTATCGAATATATTCTTTTCAATATGCATGACATCTAGATTATGTCGAAGACGCAGGGTTGCCCAATAAGGTAGGTTGAAGAAAATGCTATACTTTGTCCAATTAAACTCTTCAGTAGTGCGCTTCCGTTTTCGACGAGATTTACCAAATTGCACATCCCCAAGCATCTGTAGTCACCACCTTAGCACAAAAGATAACAGCAGCATATATGTAGTCCCAAATTTCACCCAACACAATACATTGCTCAAGGTAGAGTAAATATAGTAAGAGAGCTTTGTAACGCCATTTTCATTTCCTACAATCATTTCAATCCAACAAAACTTAGACAAGATACAGTCGAAAACAACTTCAGACATTAGGGTAGGTATTTTGTGGTATGGAACAAACAAGAGAAAAAAAAAACAATGATCCAACAATCAGGAATGGAAAGCCCAGGTCCAAAACAACACATTAAAATTGCTACGAACTGCTCCAATCAGTTCATGAGAAGTGATTTAACAGTATATATCACAATTTTCTTTCCACCTGAAACCGAAAACAACCAATTAATCTAAGACAACTATAAATCAAATCACAAGCTTTAGAAAGGGAGAAAAACAACATGCAAAGGAGTAGTTCCACTATTACCACATTATACAAAAAAATAACCGCAGCATATAGATTGGTTTGAGTTACCGGAGTTCACAAAATAATAACAGCAACAGAAACTGCTCCAACATATAACAACATCAGATGAATAACACAAAGCCCAGGAATTCCACCCACTTATCATATATAACTCCTCCATTAAAATATTTCACCCCTGGGTTTTGTAACCCACTCAAACCAATGAAACCATAAACCGAACTTGCATGTATATTCTCATACTACCATAAACCTCCCTGCCCCCTTTCCCAACCAAACAGCATGCTCAGTAATGGAAATAGAGTCAAAATACTAACATCTTATCGACATGCTCAGTATTGGAAACAAACACAGTAATGCATACAAAGTAATGGAACCAAAATTTCTAATGCATTCAAATATCACTTGACCAAGCGTTATATGTGCTAGTCAAAACCTTTGATAACTTTAAGTCAATGATATATAGTTTAGTTCCCACGAGAAAACATGCATGTAAGTCCAGTTACTTTGTAAAGCAAAATTAAATTATATACATAGGATGTGTTTTGTTTAAAATCATAGTATCAAACAATCTAAACCTGTCCATGATTGTTGCAGAATTGATGACTATCAACGCAATCTGCAGGTTGGGTACAAACATATATGTCAAGCAATGGTGATTACAAGATTGGTATTAAAAAAAGATTAGTATCTCTATAAAATAAAAGAAAGGGTTTGGACCCTACCCCATCAGACATGAAGACATAGCTACACTAAGTCTATGGTTGAAATGTCCCTCTATTTACCATTATAGGTGAAAATGATTTAATTACAGATTGCATTTTTCTATGTCTATGACCTTGCTACACATAATTAGTAGTTCCAATGTGCCCTACAAGCGATATTTGGGGGCAATCACAAATGCCCCTGCTGCATATCCAATGGAGACTATACATCTGAAAATTAAAACAAATAAGATGCTGGGTTTGGCTTTGCATCTAACTCGTATGCTACGAGATACATTGACCATCCACCTGCTGTCAGGCAGGATAGTGCTGCACAGAAATTCAATTTACATGGGCACACGCTATGCCACATCTCACCTGAATGTTTTAAAATAACCTAGTCCGAACTATCAATTCAAACTACTTTTAGTAATTTTGTTAGACTGAAAAAGATAGAAATTTCAGTTATATACAAGTTATGGTAAAAATTGCTAGATATGGCGACAGACAGCTAGCTAGGGTAACTTAAGGAGTCAGTTTATGTTCTGATGATTACATGGGATTGACTAGAATAAAACAAGTCTTGTTTTATCACCATATGCATGTTTCATCCATATGTATGCGTGTAATATCAAGGGGTAGCTAGTGTTGCTAAAGTGAGAAAGTATTTAAGGCTGGACAGTTATTTGGGACATCATGTAATTGCCATAAACTAGTAATGATCTACAGTTTTGGAACACTATCAAACATGGAAATCAGGGTCATATAAAACATGTAATGGTGCCATGTTTTAGACTTGATTTCAGTCAAGGCCAAATTGATCTAGGAACATCAGTTTTGGTGACCATGTCAAATCTTAAACCTGGGCATACATCTAATACCGGAATGATTACAGCGATGTTACACGTTAGGAAAAGATTGGGAAATCTGTTTTCCCCAATCTTCCTCAGGATTCTTAAACTTGTAAAAATGCAAAATGATATATATATATATATATATATATATATAAAGAACAAGCATTTCTATAGTAAATGAGAGGCTGATTAGTATAATAGAAAGTGGATTTTCATATCAAAAAATTCTGGTTTAGGTTGATAAGACTAAAAAGGTTAGGACATAAAGAACTAATCAATTTTTTCTTACAGTTATCTATGGAAATTACAGTAATTGATAACTGTAGATCTGGCAAATAAAACTGCAATTGTTGGACGTTTGATGGGGTACAAACAAACGATGGAAATAATATAATACCAACAAGCTAGTTATGGTACAATAAGTAGGTTTGAGAGAAGGAAAATCAGCATCAATAATGGCTTGACCATTATTGTTGTGAATTCAGCAGCTCAACAATGCCCAACATTACAGCAACCAAAATGTAAAGAGTTTATTATTTTATTTCCCTTTTAAGTCAATGACCATTTTATTTTCCTATTTGATACCTACTAAATAAAATCTTTCCCCTACTTAGCTGGATTTTAATGAGGGAATAATTTTTTCCTCTACAAACATCAAAGGCTTTCTACATTTCATTAATTATCCATATTGATCACGGGAATCAATATGGATGTTCATTTAATAAGCATGCTATAAAAGTATGTTTATTTGTTAAACTAGAGATTGTCATTGTGATAAAAAATTATGAATACTAAGTTAACTTGACAGGAAGACAATTGGGAGTGTCTCTAGAATGAAGTCTTGCTCTGATGCCCAGTGAATGACAGATTGGTATAATTAGAGTTCTCGAGTCATGAATGGCAAAACTGGAGTGTTGCCAGTTCTGTTAGTGGAGGTACAAGTAATTGAGATATCAATCTTGAACTCAAGACTAATGGAGGCTCTAAGGAAAGACCCGAGCCTTATTTAGAAATAATGGGTGGAGGCTGTTTCTTCCGGTACATGAAAGTATAGGAAGAAACAGCCTTCATGTAATCTGCTTACCGCACTACAGCTCTTAAATAGATACTACATATATATTTTTAGAAATTATGTAGTCATATGAATACTTAATATTCGACCCTGGAGTGTGGCAGCTACTTAAACGAATGGGATTTCTTATGGATTTGCAATTTTCGTATGCAAAAAGCTGGCAAGACAAACAGTTTTTCTTGCCATATAACTCATGCGTATACATAAATTAAGCAATTTTGAGTTTGATTCCCCACAAGCATTAATATCAATTCATGTAAACTGTATGAAAAGAGATTAGATCATAAAAAACCAAGAAAAAGAAAAGAAAATGAAAGTCAAGAGTCATGGTAAATGGCAAGTGACAGCAACCAACTATAATCAAAACAGACCCACCATACAAATGCGCAGAAAAGAACCACAACTCAGATGCACAAAACAGAACCACATCTGTAAGAGGTGCAATAAAATCCCACTGTACATCCAAAAAATCATGAACAAAAGATTAAGTTTGTAGTGCATGCTGTCACAAGGGCTAGTAGAATGCAGAAAATAGAAGATGAAGGCCACTTCTCAGCAATAAAACTTATCGATATAACTTTTAGTAATTTGAAATAGGAAACTACTATTAAACATGCAGTAGAGGATCTGAAGGAATGACATTCATTGCTAAAAAAATAGAGAAATGCACTAAAGGATATGTATACATAAATTATAATTCCAGCTCAATTTATATATGTATAATGGGAAGCACTTTACTCAACACATTCATTTAGTAATATTATTCAGCTGCAGGAAAAGGTGGCAAAAATTCTACTGCATGGGGAGTTAAAAGTGATTTTTATAAAAAGTCAAAAAATAATATATAAGGGTTTGGTGATCGTTGCCTTTAAGGCATTCGTGTAACTTCTAATCCTAGGCCACAAAAAATAGACGAGGCCTTTTTATCAGTAAACCAAAACCCTATGTCCCTACCCCATACTAAAATCACATAGTATATATGTAAAATCTTCCAGCTTCAAAAACATAAACAAAAACAACAAAACAGAATAAAAAGGAGAGCTTGAGAGAGTGAGAGAAGGATGATTGAAGTCATGAATCCATTACTACTGGTTTCTAATAATACCAACCACATGTTTCACACTTTTCCAACATAACCCCTAGTACTCTTTCTGAGAATATCAAGGTCAAGCTTGCTCAGAGCTGTTAGAAGATATTCGTGTGTGTGAGAAACGTCTAAACTGCACTATAACACCCACAGTAAGATGCAGAAATAAAGGGTGAATTTTCGTGCTTACAAAAAGCAAGATTTCTGCCTCAAACCGATAGAAATTAGTCTACAAGAAAAGTGCATTAGCAGCTATGAACTTTCATTAATATATCATCATAGTGTTTCGCTACAATTAATAATGTGTTTTGATATAATGTATAGAATGGTTGGTAGGCTAATGGAAAAGTGAGGTACAGTCCAAGAAATTAGGTGTTTATTTAGTATATTCCCTATGTACATGGGCTTCGCCTAATAAAATGGTTGAATAAAATTTTTTGCAAAAAAAAAAAAAAAAAAAACCAAATCCAACATAGACTGTCATCAGACATGGATGGTTGTTGTGATGAAAGTATATTAGGATTCCAAAAATGGCATTTAGCAATTTATGGTTTTAAGGGTATGAGGCAATCCCCTTATAATTGCATTCAACAATCTTGTGCTTCCATATAAATGGTATATATATATACACTAGTAAGGGCAAAGAAAAATTCACATTACACCAGTTGGAGTTCAATAAAAACCGAGAAATGTCTATATATATAAAGCAAAATAAGAAGCTAAGTAAAAATATAGAAAAAAATTTAAAAAGGGCCATCATTTACTGAAGTCCTATTAGGTTAGTTCATGATTGATTATCCACATGTCACAAAAGTTTTGGAACTTAAAAGCCATTCTACAAGTCAATGGTACAGTAGCTATTCTTGTAGTCTAATTTCTATAAAATCACTGTGGTGCTCATCAGCCTTAAACATGTCAGAGATAAATATGTGTATGCATGACTATCAGCTTCCGCCAATGATGATCCATAATTGCAGAAATGGGAGAGGGGACACTGTGTGCCACTATTATTTATATGATGTCTGTATACACACATGGAATACAACTGTTGATATACAGTTACAGTTTATTTAACAGAACAAACAAGAAACCATCAGAAAAAAGCTATTACAATTCAAACTTTGAATTGCAACACAGAGCATACAACCAAACTTGCCCAAGGGATAGGGAAACAAATAACCGGAAAGTTAGCTAGTTCGGTTTTATGTATGCACAAGATGCATGGCAACTGCTTGACCCAATGGAGTACTAATAATTATATGTACTGATTAGGTACTGACAGAAAAGAGATCTAATTTGTTGCAAAAATTTAAGTCCATATCAAAGTGCTAGATGTCTGAAAAATAATTGAGGAGGTCTTCAATTTAGAGCAAAAAGAAATGTATGGACAACATAATCGCTGTTAAAAAACCAGTCATTGCAAAAGTTACCATTCCAACATTTTCAAGTGAGAAAAATGTAGCTGTTTTTTTTTAAGAGCTTGGAGATGAATGCTGTTCACCCCAGCTACCCTAGATATAAAATGATTAAAGTGATAATGGGTTAGGTGCAAAAATTAGTTTATGCACCAGAGAAGTTGTAATGTTTATTTCTGCATCATGTTGGTTATAGACCACTGAATGTCAATATAAGGAAAATGTGTGCTGTCCCTACCAGATAAGTGGGTACAGTTTATTAATGATTGAGGTGTGATAATCAATCATTCTAGGCTTTTATGAGGCTGAGCAACGATTTTTTTTTAGACTCTAGTCTTCACAGTTTTTGCTGCAATTCATTAGGAAAGCCATAAAAAAGGCCTGTATGGTAAAAGTACATATAATGACACAATATGAACCATTATATATTGATTGAAAGAGCTGCCCATAGTGGGGGCAGAAGGATACCTGTTAATCTAGTTTATTCAATCCCTCAAACTCTTTGCCTAATGTTTATTTGTAAGTATTTACAGCAGCATAACACCCAGGGAAAAATGAAGATGCTGCTATCTCATTTCCAGAGTATGGCAGTTTGAACATAAAGGAAAGCAGTTGGGCCTTTCCACATGTACATATAAAGGGGTCATTAATTTGCTTGGCTCCATCAAATATATCACTAAGTTACTTGCATAAATAAGTTGGCAAAACAGGACCAAATCCCACCAGTCATGAGATGGAGAAAGGAACATTCTTTAGATATTATTATCTAAAGAATGTTCCTAGACATTAGATAATAATATTATCTAAAGAATATTATCTAAAGAACATTCTTTAGAAAGGAACATTTTCCCACCAGTTATTTGCTATTCAAGTGTATTGCCAATTAATTGGCAATACACTTGAATAGCAAATAGAATTTTTAATCATTTTTAGCATTTCTTCAACAGCAATTTCAAAAAGTATGTTATAATGTATCTACATATAAATTTTCTATCATACAATACAAGAGGAAAATGTTGGTGGAAACTTAACTAATTGAAATTTTTTGTTCAAGTTTCACGATTTCTGGGTATTGTTGTATCTAGGTTGCAGCGCTGTAGGTTCAGCTACAAGAAGTTATATAAACTAAATGCTGTAATTATCTAATACACTGTGAATGATTGAGCAATCCAAACACGAGGCAGATACACAACAAGTAAAATACCCCAAACAAACGCATATGCATCTCAGATTCACTTCAGCGATTTAAAAAAAAATACAAGTGTATTTACAAAAAATGTAAACTAATCTAATGCAACCTACTGGTAAAGGTGTTTCAATTAATTCACTGGCAATAGGAGATACCTGGAGCCTCGTTTGATCTGGCTTGAGAACAGAGGACTGATAGATTAGTTGGAAACGTAGAAGGTGGAAACGTAGAAATCAGCTTTCCAAACGAAAAGCTGATAGATTTATCAAATGGAAGACCGATCCTAAACTAGGGTTTAGGATTGGGAGAACCAATTTTTAATTGAGTTCGGTGAACCAAAAACATGCGAATGGGAGAACCGGAATGGGAGAAACACGAGAGTGGCTAGAGGTGGAGGAGCTCGAGCCACTCACCGAGGGATAACTTTGTCTTCGCTGGGGTGGAATGTTGCTGCGATCTTGTTGGTGGGTTTCAATCGAAGTGCAGAAGGTATGGCATCATCTATCGGACTGAGCATCTATTGGACTGACCAAACATGGGGGAAAAAAAAGTTGGGGGGAAATTAAAAGTGAAATTGCAATCGTTTGGTGCGGCATTCTCAGATGAAGCGAAGAATACAGCGCTGCTAAAATTAAAATCTAACCCCAACATCCAAAATCGTTGTGATAACACAAATAATCGTTGCAATTTTTGGCAGTGAACAGGTTTTTCTCTTACAGCAAAAATTTTCGTTGCAACAAGTAAACAATCGCTGCAGAAAGTCTAAAATTAAAATTACTGTTTAAAATCGCTGCAGCGCACCTAAATCGCTGTTTTTAATAGGTTATTGCAGCGATTTTATTTACAACATTTATAAAAGCGCTGCAATAACCCTGATTTATTGTAGTGTTAACTTTATGGAGACTAGCTAACTAATTAATTACAAATTGATCATATTTTAGAATTTATTTTTCAAAATTTGTTGATATTATTTTGTAGATAATATTAATAAAGATTTATTTATTTATTTATTTATATTTATATTTTTATGTTTTTGGTGGCATGGTGGATCCACGTAATATATAGAATTTCTGTACTTTTAGTTTTGAAAACAGTTGATCTCTCTATAAAAGGATTAACTATTATCGATATTATTACGTACCAATCAATTAATTACGTGCATCCTATAAACAATACATTGATGTACCTAAAAATCTTGTCGGTAGACTTCATATAAAAAGAATTTAAATGAGAAAGCATTTAGACAAGGAATATGTTGTGAAATGTGAGGCAATTATGATGAATAGAATGGAAAATTAAGGAAAGAGAAAGCAAGAGAACACACATGTAGTTCGGCAGTTTGCCTGCATCCATAAGAGCGAGCGATGGCTAAATTTCACTATTAAAAATGTAGAGTTATATCATATGCATTTAAACTAACTCGCTCCGCTCTGTTCTTCTTGGTACGCATATATGCTCCCCTCGTTCCACTCCGCTCCACTTCCTGCATCAGTTTGCTTTTTCTATATACGCATTCTACTCGATATGAGCCACATACTATAACAGTAAATATATGTATACATACATATACATATGTATATGTACATGAATATTATTGAATATTTAATACTTCCAAGAAATTTAAACGGGATACAATAAATATTGTAGATTTACTTTATATATCTACTTCTCTCTCATTTGAGATCTTCAGTCTTGGATAGGAACATGAGGCGAACTTGAGTGCTTTAAACGAAAGAAATACATATATAAAGTAAGTCTTATAATTATGTGGATTGAGCATTTAATTATGTCCCCAAAAGATCCACACGGGCATCAATAAATGTTGTATGTACAGTGTATATTTCTGTCTCTTCCTTATTTGAGGTCCTCAATTTTGACTAAGAATTAGTTGATGCATGAGATCCTCAAGTTGGGGATCCTTTTCATAAAGAGAATATATACAAATAATGTTATCATATAAATTATCATTTCACCCTAGAAACTTGAGGAATCTTATCATATACAAATATTATTCCCAGCAACGTTTTTCCATCTTATTTCTCATTCCATCTTATGAATTAATGAAGAAACAACATCATGATGATCTGCAAATACGCATCACTCACAGATTGCTTAACCACCGTTTTGATAATTTAAAAAGGCATTACCATGATATATGCCCCCGATGTAAAAAAAGAAAAAAGAAGGGCCTATAATTTTAATTCCCATGAATTAATTTCTTAGGGAATTTGAATAGTTGCGGCCTACTTGTAACGCATTTTTTTTCCTTCCAACCGGGTAAACGTGCCTCGCATGTAGAGTCCTTACTAGTTGAAATTACAAAATGCCTGATCATACTTTTGAATGGTTAATTGTCTTAGGCGACAATTTTTGTTGAGCAGCTTAATTATCACATATAACTAAATTGTAATGAAAAACTAAGGTGTAGATTATACGTTATCAGCATTTCTGGCGAAATCCTAATATTTCCTTCAAAAAAACAAAAACGTACAAGCAAGATTTGGCCGCTAAGTTCACTTAACCTGATCTTCTTAAATATGATCATTTGTAAATATTATATATGCTTCCTAATTAAGCCAAAATGATATTGGGTTAAAATTAAGTATCGGATTCATGTCAATATTAATATTAATCCTATTAATGATGGCGGTAATGACAATATATAATGATAATTATTATTATGATAATGCCGGCAAAGCATGGTTACAGACTCTCACTACAAGAAAACATGCTTTTTACAGCGTTAAAAATAGTCGTAAAAAACCCACTTATTCGCTGGAAAAACTTTTTCTCAGCGCTTCTTTGAACGCTGCATAGTAGTCGCTGCATGCTTCTTTGAACGCTTCTTTGAAAATTGCGTTCCAATTTTCTATTAAATCGCTGGGAAAAATATTTCCAGCGTAATAATAATGTTGGAAATATCATTAATTCGCTGGAAATAAACCAAACTTTTTGCAGCGCAACATGAGGCGCTGGTATATCACAGAACTTATTGCAGCGTTTCAATGTTACGTTGGAAATATTATATATTTCGCAGTATACATTTTTCCCAGCGTATGGTGATGTACGCTGTAACAATTTATTAGTTTCAGCGGTTGTAACCGCTGGAAAATGTTAAATAATTTTTCTCAGCGTCCATAAACGCTGTAATTGTGGCTGATTCTAGTTACAACTTTTATTTGCAGCGAGTTAACCAACGCTGGAAATTTCTAATTCAAATCCCATACACACATTGTTTCTCCAGTTTTTTTTTTTTGAACCTTCCCGTACGTAGTATGTTTCTCAAGTTTTTAATACCTAATTGAAATCCAACTCAGACCACACAACAGGCTATTACCAAAATTCCATTCATACATTCTATTCATCCAATATACTGCCCATTCAACACAGACATTCTATTATATACTATTTTCAATATAATATATATTCAATTGCAACAATACTAAATTTTGCAAATTGAGCTATTAGTAATCAATACATTGGCTTGGTGCATTAATGGAAGGGAATTTTAAATACTATATATCGGAGTAGCATATCCCTTACAGTTTATACATATAGAAATTTCTCATGAGTTCTTCTCTCAATAAACACCAATTAATTAGCCAGCAGGTTCGGGGTGCTCAAGGTTTTGGAGATCATGAAGCTTCAACACCTTGTTGGCTGGAACATACATCACAGCTGCACCCATGCGACTGTACAAAGGTTCCGGACCCCTGATCACCAGTGTGGTGCACACATCCATGTCCAGCTGGTAGGAACAAAATATTACATGTAGAATACATCAACATTTTCCGTAATTAGCATCTGCATATTATATATATGCACTTGAAAATGGCAGCACACACTGACAGCATTTTACCAATGTGTTCGACGTGGGTTACACATTTGTCTACTTATCTGCATATATATATATATATAATCACTAATGCGGAATAAAACATCATTAACTACTTTGCATTTAAGATCTAATTAAATGCATTTCAATCTTGCTAATATAAGCATGAACAGATTTCCCATAGCTATTAATTACAGCATGAAGGCCTTCATTGTCCTGTGTGCATGTTTAGAAAACCCATGCCCAAAACTCCTCCTTATATGAGATAGTTATTTTAGAATATGCTTGTAAAATTAACTTTATGGTTTTGTGGTAGCTGTATTTAAGCAACCTGTAACAGTTTGTTACAGTGTAATTATCCAAGAAAATTACAGCATCTTGGATTTGTGTAAAAATCCAAGATTGGCTCTACAAACACTAGTAGAATCATCACTATAACAATTATTAAACTTTAACCGGTCATGAAGAACCAGCAAAGAATATAAACCAATCTATTCCTTACACAGAAACCTTGAAGACCCCGTAAGCTAATTTAATCCATTAAACCATCGATGTTGTTTCAACTAAGATTTATGAGTTGGTGTATTTTTTAATACTTCTATTCAACATCAATGCAGAGCTCTCAATAGCACCAACTACTTTGTTTAAGTTGGAGTAATAAAATTCATGAGTTAGATATGGAGTAATTAAAGCCCTGTTTAGCTAGATGAGCTAATCCATGCATCTAATTTTTGGTAGCTGTTGTGGTTTCCACAAGTGTTTTGGTCACGTGTTGTCAAGATGCTACACTATCTTAATTTGTAAAGATTATATTTACAAACTCCACACTATTCTCCCATAATTGTGATCCCTATGAAGTAACTAATATTGTACAAGTGTACGGGAAGGACTCGCTATGTTATTTTCAAACTAACAGATTAAAAATATAAGAATGAGCTTTAGATATTTACCAGCGTAACTACATAATTCATTTCCAGCAGCACCCCAAACCCATCCAGCCATTCCACGACATCTGAACCATGTGCTCTACAGTCCTATAAGCAAATATTAAAACAAACTGTAATGGGACAGTATTTACTAAAAATCAGTAAGCACCATTATTTATAAACACAAATAAATTCATCTTGCTTTGGAAATCAAGAGCTTAGAATGGGGCCAAGATAGTTGCAAATAATTTTGCTTACTGCCCCATAATATTCCTTCTTGGTGATATATTTCTTGTTTCATATTCTTGTACATCATATATACAAAATATATATGTTATCCTTTGCACACCATAACCTACACCCTATTATAAATTCTTAGTGAATATTAATTAGAATTTCTCACAAGTCATTCAACTCGTGCTTGTGAGATATCATATAAATACAGTCAAGTTTATGTTGGGGAATGATGACATCACCTGTTCGTTCAGTCACTCCTGGCAGTCCCATACTCAATGTTAATATTTGTATGCATCCTTGGAATTTATCCCAAACACTCGCGTGATGTTACCCGTCCCATTCATACCATGTACATACATGGTATTAGTTATCCTGTACAACAAGGTCTCAAAGTCCATAAGGGTACAATTAGTAGGATGAGAATACAACCTAGCAGTAAAGTCTGTAAACATAAAAGAGAATCTGCTATAACATGTAGATAGTGGTGGCTTCGATATTTACCTGTTTGATATTATCACACGCTTAAAATTGTCCCATGTAGGTTGCCCAAACCAATCATACTATAATTCAGGATAACCAAACGGGCCAAAAAAGAAAATGCTTGCCCAACCCATCGTATAAGTGGTATTATTATTTTTCTGTTATGTATAAATTATAAGTAGAAACTATAATTTCAAACTCCACGCTTACGTAGAGAGAAATCTGCCCCGTGTACCACTCTTCATGCTGTATACTATAAATTGTGTGTTATAGGAAGAGACATTTGGTCATTTTCTGATCATCCGGCTAACTGTAATAATCTTCCCTTCAAGTAGATCATAGCTATATATAAAAAAAAAACAGACAAGACACACCAGATTAGTTAGTATGTATGTATGTATGTACGTATATACAAATATATAAAAGTTGCCTTTTTCTATTTTTTGGGCGAATGTATAAGTGGTAGTATTATGAGATGTACAAATTAAACAGTATTGAGGTGAAGGTTGTTATTAGTGGGAGATTAGTTGGCTGTGTAAACATTGATGAAGATGAGAATCTCTCTTCTTCATCTTGTTCCTCTCTCTCTCTCTCTCTCTCTCTCTCTCTCACTCACGCGCAATTAAACTAAAACACACACATTATACCCAACTACCCCCCTATGTACTTAAAGCAAGCTAGTGGAACAATTTTCTGCACAAGCTTTGATATCATGCAACTCTCTAATCTTCATTCATATTTTTTACTAACCATTGGACTGAAAATTTGCATCCATGAATCGATTTTACAGCAAATTTATTCTCCAGAAAACTTGCACATGTAAGTTTATAGAGATCAACCTTCTCTTGCATCTAATTAATATAATGATAACCTAATTCAATACACAGCAAACAGTGCATGCATGGAAAAAAAAGCACAAATTCTATTGATATATGGTTGTTCTAGATAGCAATATTGTATCAGCTAGCAGTACAATCATAAGCTGCAATGCAGAATAACCAAGACAGGAAGATAATAATATCTCCGTAAGCCAACAAATTAAAGAAGAAACCAATCGATCTCTATGGTTATTATTATACCAGAATGCGTTGACATTATTCTTGGAGGAGCTTCATATATACGCTGGAATCGGGTCAAAAGGATCACAAAGAACTTGCTATTCAAGCATGTGGGCAGGCTTGAGGATGAAAGGTGTAAATAAAAAGGGGCAAGTGCAAGCAATGGTTGCATATCATGATGTGCAAAGTGAGGCACATGAAACCGTGTGGCCGGGGGCAAGGCTGCTTGGGACTCAAGGCTTAAGGGGGACAAAAGTGATAATTAGCATGTATCACGGGAAAGGAACGCACATGGATTTTACGTAAAGGTAAAAGAAAAAGAAAAAAGGGGGTGCTTACTTGATCCAACTTGCATGAAAGCTGAATGCCCTGTCGTTTTTCTGTTCTAAGCTTAGTGTCTTTTGTATTGGTTTTATGAATTTTCACATATGGGGATCAACATCAACAAGACATTCTTAGCCATGCCATCACTGATCCTAGCTCCTCCCAATAATTCCCTCAAATCGGTAACAAAGAACATCGTAAAATTAACCATGACAAACAAACCAAAGGCAACAAACATATATTTACATGTGAGAGACTTATTGATAGTAATGCAAAAACTTCAATCAAATTATAATGCTCACGTGGAGCATAGGCTACCTAAATTCAGTCTTATCTCCTCGGGCTCTCGGCCATTATCCTATTGTACAAGGGTGATATATATATATAATTTATATATATATATATTAATATATAAATTAATGCTGTGTCCTACTCAAAACAAAATAATGAAGCAGATGCCCAAACCAGGTGGAGCTGTGGTCCATGTGCTTCCACATTTCTAGTTGATTTAAGTTGTCGGAGAATTATAATTAAGAACAAAGTACAAACACCTTGAGGTCATGTTGGTAAAATTTATATGTGCTTTATCCACAGCCAGTTGTTTGGGTTGATTTTGATTCGCTAGTTAATTTGTAACTCGCAAAAGTTTTTCTTTGATGGCCCATCATTTAGCTGGTATGGGCCATGCTATCTATTCCGAAATGCCTCTGTTTTTAGCTAGAAGAGGTCACAAAAATTTGTTTTTATGCTCATACCCACAACTTAGACCACCACTAATACAACAAAAACAAGCCATTGGCTGCCAAGGAAGAAGATGGGAATCGGATTGACAGTGACAAAAATCTATTGTGCAAACAATCAGGCAAGGTTCAAAGAACAACAAGTCATGCATGAAGGGGAGATAAACACAACCAAATAATATGATTTATCTCATGTAGATCTTCCTCTCAATTACTGCGGTAGCTTCCTTAAAATTATTATGATGTGTCTCTAATACAAGTAATTAACTGGGCACTAGGGATTAATCTCCTAAATGATACGAAAAAAATCTATTTTATAGTTTACTAACTACTTTCTGTATAATTAGATTGCCTTTGTATTTGATTAAATTCCCTTCTTTATCCTCAATATAATTCAAATTGTTAGCACCCCCGGTGCTTTGTTTGTTGGCTCCTATGATTTAATTAAATGAGATTTTTTTTTTTTAAAGAAAACTAATTGAAAACGCTGGCCCCAGTTTTGTCAATCTATGCAGAGTGAATAAGTTGATTCTTTCATATTTCCCATTTCATAGCGTATAGATCTGTAGCCACAAGATGAGATGCTTATAAAAGTTTAGATTTGGTCTTTAAATGGATCTTCTACATTGTATATGATATTCGTCAAACTTCTGAGGTTCTACTTAAACATCTAGTCCTTGATTATGAAGCGCTAGTCAGTTTCATCAAGTCAAATTTGTTGTTTTACTGCCTAAATAACTATCAAATGTACAACATGCCTCGAGTCTGCAAAGTTGCTAACAATAATGTCAAGATCAACAATGTTATCTGAACTGAAAAGTTGGCTAGCATTTGAGCTGGAAGCCCTGCAGTGCTTCTACCTACTCAGCAGTCCTAAACAGTCCCAAAGGCAACATATGGGTTTTAATCTACTCAGTTCAACATACAAATTAATGTTCAAAAATATGTTGCGTGTGTGAGATCGGAGCTTCTATGCGACTTAAGGGGGAGAAGGAAATATTATACCTTCACAAGAAAACCTTTCCCCGAGAAGAATACGCCGGTCGATTCCCCAAAAATCACCCAACACCGTGAGTTCCCAGCCAAAGTTCTGGCACTTGAACACCCAAAATCTTTGAAGGACTATCAAAGCTGCAAATTTACTGTTGCTGCCGCCGAGAAAATGCTATGAAGTACCGTGAACGAGAGACCACCAAAATGTAGAGAATGCAGAGAAGGGGGTGGGAAAATTCCACTCCGAAAATGCAGATCGAGAACTCGTGAACGTGTGTGCGTGGTGAAACCTTCAAGCCGAGCGTTTGCACGGATGGAAAATGCAGGTCAGAATCGCTGGGAGATTCGGTTTATGGAGGATGGGTCGACCGTGGGAACGATTTGGGGAGTGTTGGATCTGTTTGGGGGGAAAAGTGTTGGGGGGAAATAAAGTAAAACAGCTACGTTTGGCGCTCACTTTTTCCCGACCCATTAAATCGCTGATGTAAATATGTATTAATACAGCGCCCATATTTGCCGCTATTTTACTTATAGTCGCTGCAATAAAACAAATATATTACTCCCTTCCCAGACTTCCGATTATAACAAGAATATAATTAGCGATCTAAAAATCGCTGGAAATAAGATTCATAAGCAGCGAGTTTATTTGCAGCAATTAAAAAAACGCTGGAAAAAGCATGTTTTCTTGTAGTGGATCTGGACGCCAGATGATGATGATCGTTCTCGATCAAGTATTCCAATCCATGGAAGGATTCTACACCCATCATACGTACGTAACTGAAAAAATTATGGAGGTAGATTTTGTACGTGGTGCATGCAAGCTGCTTTAATGGCTGCTAATTGGTGACCTTGTTCAGAAACTGATCAACAATTCTCTTACTCGGCGTAGCCACAAGATCTTTCCAAGCATCCTCAGCTTCTTTCCCTTGTTTTCTGAACACTTCTGTAGCATCAAGCCGATGCATATTCCATCCCTTCACATCCTTAAGCCGATGAATCTTTTCCTGTTGCCGACGTGCTAACCGGCAAGTATTTTCCTTCATTTCACTTAAACCTTTTCGAAAAAGCTTTGTGCGAGTTTCTTTTTCTAAATGAGGTTCAGTTCTGAAATACTGATCAAATTCAGGAACCCCAATTGACCTAAAAATCCCTTTTGAATAATCCACATTGGGATCAAACATCTTTCTCAGCTCCTCTACCATGCCATTTTCTACCATTTGATCAACCCTAATGGATAAAAATGATTGATGCTCAGCCAAGGACACATCCACCCAGAGGAAGCAACAATCATACTTTGACCGGAATTTATATTCCTCGCCATCGATCAGGGCCTCGATGTAGGTGTTGGAGCCTCCGACAATGATCGGAAGTCGGCCCCGGCTTAGGATTGATTCAATGGAAACTAAGGCCATTTCACAAAACATTTCCACTGTAAAATCTGCATAAGGGTCTATTATACCCAGCAGATGGTGAGGAACCTCACATTGCTCTCCCTCAGTGACTTTGTTGGTAACGATATCAAGTCCCTCGTACACTTGCATCTTGTCAGAGTTTATTAATTCTGCTTCATAACATTTAGCAAGATAGATGGATAGTTTTGACTTTCCGGTTCCAGTTGCTCCCATGATAATCACTACCTTTTCTCTGTGTTTTTGAGGGTTGTTGACTTCCATTTTATTCTGCCGCCCACCTGCTAAAATATCAAGACTTGGGTAGTTTTTCTTGGCGTGGAGCTTAGAAATTCCATTAATATCATGTCCCTATTTGCGAGGAGAAAAAATGATTATCAGTAACAAAATATAGAATCTAATAATAAAGATTAATAGTCTGTAAAGTAATAAACTACGAAACATGTTTCTGCATTCTCCACTCAAAACAATGGCAGAAGTAATAAACTACGAAAGGAATGCATGTTTCTCAGTTCCATACCATTGGAGTACAAAAACCATACATTCTCTCGTATCAGATGGACGTATACGCTTAATTTCAAGGTTTGATGACTGGCCGTATGAGTACACTGAGGCTACTTTCCAGCAACGAATTTATAGATGGTGATCTTAACGAAAGCATTAATGAACCTAATTATGATTGTAGGTATGTTTATGCCAAGTAAATCCAAAAGATTTATAATAATCTAAATAAGGATATTTCGTTGTCAGTTAGTTTCCAAAACTACGATGAAAAAATTTAAAGACGTTGTCTAAGATACATGAACTTAGATATATTAATTTAGATATGGTGCATGTAAGAATTAAGAAAATCTAGAGGATCTTAATAATCTGGATAATAATAGTGTGATTAAGAATACATGTTCTTATTTTTCAAAAATAACATTATCGAATTAATTTTTGCCAATTTCGGTGCCATAAATTAAAAGGCAGTGCTGTCATATCTGTAATTTGAATAGAAAAAATGGGTAATCTGATCGCTTTGAATTGATTTGCAATTTTATACCACAATACTAGCTAGTAGTAACTTACCATAAAAGATCAGGATGTATTAATCTTTAGACTTCTTCCTATTAACATATATACATATATAGATATATATATTAATTTAACTTTTAATTATATTTGAGATATGAATGCATGTGCATGGACAACATTTAATGTACGTAGTATAACTCATTTCATATGTACATCTCAAGAACATGATCCCAACCTTCGAACTCTTCATTTTTTGAACTTTTTTGGTTAATCATATCTCAAATGCTAACTCCATAGCGATTGATGTATAATCATGTTCCAATATTACCTAAACTATCTTTGAGGTGAATTGCAAGAAGATAATACGGATTATTTGTATAAGAAGTGTTAGGTCTACACACAAATAATACATAAGAAAGTTTACGTACTGGCGTGGCTTAAGATAATACTTTAAATATATTTTATAATAAAAAGAGTTTTATAATCTAATAGATCGCCTAAAATGACTTCAGTGTATAAATTGTTTAACATAAGATTTATACATAATTAACCAAACATTTCTCTATTTGTATACTTTATCTACTACTATTCTTATTAGTGTCATTCACTAAACGTTAACTTGTTGGTTTGGGTACCTAAAAAGAAAAGGGATATATAAATACACAGTACTTCTCTTCAAAAAAACAAAAAAAAAAAAGAGAAGAGAAAGAAAGGAATAGCCGCACATTACTAAATATATATAGAGGAGAATGTTATTAGCTAGTCAGATATATATTTCGTAATCTATTATGGACACAATTAATCGCATCTGCCCCATCAAATTTATTGGCTATAAATTCCGATATTTTATTTATTAAGCCTATATTATGTGTACCGAATTTAATTGTGTTGTACATTTCCATTGAAGTATTTTATTGCTTAATATGTACTGTATTGTTCTACACATGATGNTATAATAATCTAAATAAGGATATTTCGTTGTCAGTTAGTTTCCAAAACTACGATGAAAAAATTTAAAGACGTTGTCTAAGATACATGAACTTAGATATATTAATTTAGATATGGTGCATGTAAGAATTAAGAAAATCTAGAGGATCTTAATAATCTGGATAATAATAGTGTGATTAAGAATACATGTTCTTATTTTTCAAAAATAACATTATCGAATTAATTTTTGCCAATTTCGGTGCCATAAATTAAAAGGCAGTGCTGTCATATCTGTAATTTGAATAGAAAAAATGGGTAATCTGATCGCTTTGAATTGATTTGCAATTTTATACCACAATACTAGCTAGTAGTAACTTACCATAAAAGATCAGGATGTATTAATCTTTAGACTTCTTCCTATTAACATATATACATATATAGATATATATATTAATTTAACTTTTAATTATATTTGAGATATGAATGCATGTGCATGGACAACATTTAATGTACGTAGTATAACTCATTTCATATGTACATCTCAAGAACATGATCCCAACCTTCGAACTCTTCATTTTTTGAACTTTTTTGGTTAATCATATCTCAAATGCTAACTCCATAGCGATTGATGTATAATCATGTTCCAATATTACCTAAACTATCTTTGAGGTGAATTGCAAGAAGATAATACGGATTATTTGTATAAGAAGTGTTAGGTCTACACACAAATAATACATAAGAAAGTTTACGTACTGGCGTGGCTTAAGATAATACTTTAAATATATTTTATAATAAAAAGAGTTTTATAATCTAATAGATCGCCTAAAATGACTTCAGTGTATAAATTGTTTAACATAAGATTTATACATAATTAACCAAACATTTCTCTATTTGTATACTTTATCTACTACTATTCTTATTAGTGTCATTCACTAAACGTTAACTTGTTGGTTTGGGTACCTAAAAAGAAAAGGGATATATAAATACACAGTACTTCTCTTCAAAAAAACAAAAAAAAAAAAGAGAAGAGAAAGAAAGGAATAGCCGCACATTACTAAATATATATAGAGGAGAATGTTATTAGCTAGTCAGATATATATTTCGTAATCTATTATGGACACAATTAATCGCATCTGCCCCATCAAATTTATTGGCTATAAATTCCGATATTTTATTTATTAAGCCTATATTATGTGTACCGAATTTAATTGTGTTGTACATTTCCATTTAAGTATTTTATTGCTTAATATGTACTGTATTGTTCTACACATGATGAACAATGCCAAATTCAAATTAACGAGATGTATTATAGTTATAAAAAGATTTCATACAATACGTACGTTAAATTTATTTTACAATAATGTAGTGTAGTTTGGATAGTGAAATGAGATGAGATGGTTTTAAATAAAAGTTGAATAAAATATTATTAGAATATTATTTTTTAATATTATTATTTTTTTGAAATTTAAAAAAAAAATGAATTAGTTATTATATTTTGTGTGTGAATTTGAAAAAGTTGTAAATATAATGAAATGAGATAAGATGAAACCGTTTTTGTATCCAAACTAATACTAAAAGTAACTTTATAACCTAACGTACCACATTAAGTCATCACAATTTGTGAATTTACTTTTGTAAAATGCTTTGTGGCCAAAGCACTTCAAAATTCAATTTATCTCTTCCTCTATCATACACAGCATTGTTGTAGTTGGTATAGAGGCAAGACAACCACTATTTTCAAATAAAGTGAATCAAAGGTTTTATGGCTTAGAACTGCTATTAATTATTAGCCTTAGGGCATATTCGGACATTTGAAGTATCTCAAAATTTTGTGAGTAGTAGTAAAATAGTTTGAGTAAAGATGTTTTATTAGATTTTGAAAAGTAAAAGATACCAAATTAATTAAAAATATTATAAATTAAAAAATTGTTTGAACATAATTTTTTTATATTATTTTTATTTTAAAATTTGTAAAAGATGAATTACTTTCTGTATTTTTTTTTTGAAATTTATAAAAGTTGTATTGACTTTTATGTTTGAATAATGATAAAGTAATGATAAGATGAAAAAGTTGAAATTTTAAAATTGAAAAGTATGTTATATTTAAATGACGTTTGAAAATGAAATTATAAAAAGTTTTGAAAATTCTCATTGTGTCCAAGCATGCCCTTAACCCTGCATGAGACTATTTTTCACGAGAGATGAGTTGGTCTGAGAGCCAATATATACATGAAATAATTACTTGACCAAGAAATGACAAATTTTATGATAGATTGACCAAAGTTTTAACTCAAGAAAGAAAGTCTAGAACTTCCTATAGGCTACAATTACCTCCTATACTTTGTTCTAGTTTACACAAATTGGGTCATTAGAATAAATTATTTTTAGGGGATTTGACCTTTCGTAAATTATATTTACCATGAAAAATTTTACTCATCATCTCTATGTTATATACATATGTTATACACATCCGGAATACAAAAGCCTCAAGGAAACGGTTATTGAAGCTCCGGCGATCAAGGAAATGGTTAGTGGAAAATTTTGAGATTCTGATTCTCTCAGTTTGCTTACTTTTCTGCAACTTGCGATTCTTATTTTTTGCATGTTGCAAGTGGGTATCCCTCTCATAGGGTTGTTTTGGTATTTCATCCTATAGTGGATGAAGAATTGACCAACCGGTGGCAACATTTTTCGCTGTCTGAAGTTGAGTTTGAAGAAGTTTTAGTGCTGGAATCTGGGTTGGATTTCTCTGCTAATCTTGGTGATTATTCCCTCCCATTTAAACTGTGTTCATAGAAATTTTACAACAAGGAGGCCTTTAAATTCATGATGTGGAAAGTTTGGATCTAGTGCGTTATGTCAGATTTTTTGACTTGGCTGATAATCTGTTCTTGGTATAATTCTATGTTTCAGGTGATAAAGATAAGGTGTTTTGTAATAGTCAGTGGTCTTTTGATAAGAGTTTGGTTATTCTTCAGAACTATGATTGTAATTTTAAACTATTCGTTATTAAATTGGATTATGCTTCATTTGGGTTCGGATTTATGATTTACCATTGAAAGGAATGACTGGTGATATTATTAAATGGATTGGTCTTCCATTGGTGCTGTTAAAGAATTTGGAAAATTCTTCGGGGTGGGAAATTTTTTTCAAGAGTTCTTATATCTTTGGACATTAATAAACTATTGCCAAGAGTGAAATGAATCATATTGGATGATTCTATTGTTGTATGGATCTAATTTAATTATGAGAAATTGCCCAATTTGTGTTATTGTTGTGGAAAATTGGGACATGGAGATCGAGATCGTCAATTTTGGGAGAGTAATCGATCTATTTTTTAGAAAAATGGGTTCCCTTTTGGTGCATGGTTGAACACTTTAGGTGCTGGTTCTACTACTCAGAACAGTTTAATTAGATGGTTATTCAAATGCATGGTACTAATGCAATTTCAGGGTGGATGTACAAGCTATAGACTCAAGCGTAGTCCACCATACTATGACATTGCAGTCACCAAACGTAGGGCCGGTATACAACCTCGCACACAGGATTAAGTGTGTTGGCTAATCATATCAATCAAATAGATCTTATTAGTCAGTTAATTCAAATAAATCAGTCATGTATAACATAACTATCAATATGAGAAAACATGATTTTAAGTTCTCAACATATAAATAAATCCTATAAAAGCATATCAATTAGTAAGGATAAGTTATGAGACGCTGACATGGCAAGGGTCGAAATTCTCTCTCGAGATTATGTCGCCCTAAGGTTTCTGCATGGTGATTCCCGTGGCGCCGTCGTCTTCCTCAGAGGCACAATTGTCTACTGTGCATGGAAGAACGCTGCTGGAGTTGGTTTACGGAGAGGATAT
Source organism: Carya cathayensis (assembly GCA_011037825.1). Classification (NCBI taxonomy): domain Eukaryota; kingdom Viridiplantae; phylum Streptophyta; class Magnoliopsida; order Fagales; family Juglandaceae; genus Carya; species Carya cathayensis. The sequence goes on along the minus strand of QGSO01000138.1, from coordinate 2,248,328 downwards.
GCAGATATTGTGGTCAACTGACCACAACCTTTGCCATCCATGGGGATTTTGGTTCGTGAACCCAGGTTTGCTAAGGGGAAGATGTTCTTTACGTTTTCTCCAACTGAAATCGCTAAATCGGCATAATCGTTTCGATTTGCGACTGTTCTAAAGTTTCAACGTCGCCGACCATCCCTTGATCACATTAGAGTCTTTATTAAGAATAGATGGGGTGTAAAAGATATGCCCGTGGTTGGCCAGCTACGTAACCCCTGTAATATTTTGGTTCGGTTGATAAATGAAGATGATTTTGTGTTTGTTATGGCTAGAAGTAATTCGGATGTCGATGGCGTTCCCTATAAAATCTTTCATTGGACCCTTGGCTTTAATGAAGATGATGAATCTCCTTTGGTCCCTGTATGGATCATGTTACTAGGTCTTCCACTGAATTATTTTCAATCTTCCATGTTAAAGAGTTTTGGAGATGGTTTTGGGTGATTTCTGAAGTGTGATAATGCAGCCATGTGTGTTACTAGACCGGAAGCTGCTAGAATATGTGTGGAGATGGACATTTCGGTGCCGTTGAAATCTCACTTTTGGATTGGACCGCTTGGGCTCGAGAATAGCCACTACCAGGAAGTTATCTTTGAGCATATTTCGGCATATTTTAACTGGTGTTGAAAACAGGGGCATGGGGTAACTCACTGTAAATCCAAGGAGAAACATAACATGAAGGGGAAAAAGAAAGTGGTACAGGTTGATGACGGTGAGGAGGTTGAGACCAAGGTGTGGAAGGTGGTAGGTGAGAAAAAAGTGGATGAGAAGATTCAAAAGGATGGAGAGGGAGAGAAGGCTCGATCGAACGCAAGGAGGGAAGAGATTTTGGCATGTATTCGGCAAAAACAGAGTTCTGTGGAGTCAGAAAAGATGGAGGTATTGTTTATTGATTCTAATGGTGCTTTATTTTCACAAAATCATGTTCTTCTGGATGATAAGCCTATGGATATGCAAGTGAATAATCGATTTAATGCTAGCAAGACAAAACGAGGTGCAGATGATGGTCGGAATGGTCTGTTAGAACCAGAAGTTACATTGTCTTGGTTTGAGGAATCTGAGATTATGGTTGATAAGGGTGGTGGAGATGCTTTGGTAGGGGATTATGGGTCACCTAGAAGTTCTTTAAAATTGATTGATACAACTCTTGAATGTGAATTGTGCTGCAGTGTTAATCAGACCACTATGTTGGGTAATGTTTGCTCAGCACATCCTATGTTGGCTCACTCAATGTCAGATAATGATAATGAGGATGAGATTGAAGAGTTGGCAGCCAAATGTTACGAGTCGGATAGTGAGATTGAAGTCCCGAAAAGAAATATCATGGTGGTAAAGCAAAAAAACCTATTGTATTGTTGTTCTTGAATGAACAACGTGCTCCAATAGACATTATTAATTGATGAATATTCTCATGTGGAATATTAGAGAGATTTTTTCATCGAAGGCAAGTTTATGGCGTATTCTAAATAAATACTGTCCATCGGTTGTAGCAATTTTAGAACTTGTTTTTTCAATTAATAAGTGTGCCCATTGGACACGGTGGCTACATCTTCCTAATTTTTGTAATAATGTGGAAGCGGTAGGTAAAGTTTGACTATTATGGGCAAATGGCATTGACTTCCAACTGCATTTAGTGATGGCTTAAGCTCTTTCAGGTTGGTTTTCCTATGGTAATTCTCAAGTTCTGGCGACTTTTATTTATGCCAGTTGTTTTCAAGAACATCGACGTATCCTTTGGAATTATCTTAAGGATTTAGATGTTGGTGGTGATGTGAAATGGTTTCTTGGAGGCTATTTCAATATTATTCGGTCTGAATGAGAGAAAATTGGTGGTGTTTGTCGTTCTTCTCAAGGTCGTGATGAATTCAATGATTGTATTCAAGCTTGTGGTTTGGTTGATATCCCTTATTCTGGTAATCGGTTTTCTTGGTGTAATGAGAGCTAGGGGGTGGACGAATCAGGGCTCGACTTGATAGAGTGTTGGTAAACATTGGTTTCTTATTGACTTTCTTTAATGGTCGTTTGGAGTATCTTCCCCGCACGTCGTCTGATCATTGTCCAATGGTTACTTCTCTTTTGAATGACAGGAGGGTTGGTCCGAAGTCTTTTCGTTTTCAAAGAATGTGGTGCTATCATGAAGAGTTCTTAGATGTGGTGCATGAGTGTTGGAACCAAGATTTTCAAGGCTGTCCGATGGTGAAATTCAGTAGAAAGTCAAAACAAATGAAACAAGTATTGAAGAAGTGGAATAGGGAGGTCTTTAGTAGAGTGGAAGTACGTCTTAAAGTCATTGAAGAGGAACTTCTGGAACTGGAGAATAATGTTTTGCAAAACAATACCCAGGATATGGAATTTGAGCTCTTGAGATGCAAGCAAAAGCATGTCCAATATTTGGATCGATAGGAGATTATGAGGTGCCAAAAATCAAGAATTAAGTGGATTTGTGAAGGGGGTGAAAACACGGCATTTTTCCATGCTTCTCTTAGATGCAAAAAGAAATTTAAAACACTAGAGAGATGATTCTTGAAGATGGTAGCACTCCTGATTCTGGTGAAGTGGTCCTTGAGGAGGCTATAGATTTCTTCTAGCAGCAGTTATCCACGTTGGTGGTGTCCCTTGAGGATCCTGGTATGAATCTCTTAACTTATGTTATTACTGAGGCTGATAATCGGTTGCTTTGCAGAGTTCCAGAAATTATAGAAATTAAGGAGGCGCTTTGGTCGATCTTGCAAGATAGTAGTCCGGGCCCTGATGGTTTTTCTGTAAGCTTTTTCCATCATGCATGGGATATTATCAAAGAAGATTTATTGCAGTTGGCGATTGAATTTTTTTAGGGAAAGCCGTTAACCACTTTCTTTGGTACCACCAACATTGTGTTGATTCCGCAAGTGGACGACCCAAGGGGTTTCATGCAATTTCTACCTATCAGCTTATGTTCTGTTGTTTATAAAATTATTTCCAAGGTTTTGGTGAATCATTTGGAGCCTATAATGAAAAAGTTCATTTCTGATGAGCAATCGGCCTATATTAAGGGTCGAAGCATTTTTGATAATATTTCTATTGCTCAGGAAATGATTCAGAGTATGAATAAGAAAGTGAGATGTGGTAACATAATGATCAAAATTGATATGGCAAAGGCATACAACAGGGTGAATTGGAGGTTTTTGATGGAGGTAATGAAGCGATTGGGTTTTTCGGATCATTGGAGGGGTTTAGTTTTTAATTCTATCTCTTCACCTATGTGTTCTATTATGCTCAATGGTTCTTTGAAGGGTTTTTTCAAACCCTCTTGTGGTATTTGACAGGGAGACCCTCTCACCATATCTTTTCATTTTATCACAAGAGTTACTTTCTCGGATGATCAATGAAGATTTTCAACAGGAGAAAGTCAAGCCTTTTAATGCTAATGAAGGTACTTGATTTCTCATTTGTTTTATGCTGATTAGGTTTTGATTTTTACAAATGGAGTTAAAAGATCTTTAGTGCAGATTATAAAGACTTTGGTTAGTCCGGCCAAGTCCTCTATCTTTTTCTCCTCTAATTTTCTGGTTGCTAGGAAGTTAGAGGTTTTGAGGATAACGGGGTTTATGGAGGGTAAATGGCCATGTAACTATCTGGGGTCCCGTTGTTGTTGAAGATTCAGAAAAAATTGACTGGTTGGAAGATTAACATCCTATCCTCTGGTGGTAAGATTACACTTCTCAAACATGTTTTATCTAGCATGCCAATTCATGTTCTTTCCTTTATGAATTTACCTAAGGGTGTCTTCAAAGCCATCAAAAGTATTTTCTCTAGTTTTCTCTGGAATTCGACTAATGATAAAAAGAAAAGAAAATGGGTGTCTTGGAAAAATATATGCTTGCCAGTTGAGGTAAGGGGTCTGGGCATTCGGAACCTGGCTGATATTCAAATGTCTTATTCATGAAATTTGCTTGGAAATTACTGGAGGGGAAATCGGCTTGGGAAAAATTTTTCCAGAATAAATATGTGGGTGGGAAGCACCCAGCGATTCTTTCTAATTCCACAGGATCAAGATTTTTGGAAAGGCATCCTATCAGTGATGCCGATTGTGCTAAAAAATTCTCGTATCTTGGTTAGAAATGGTGATTGTAATTTTTGGTTTGACAATTGGCTAGGGGATGGGGCTATTGGGAATTCAGAAGATGTTAGTGGAGATGAAAATTTATTGGTGGCTGAAATCCTAACTAACTCTAGTTGGGATGTGCCTAAATTGTGTACGTTGGTGTCGGAAGGGATGGTTGAGAAAATAATTGCATCGCCAGTTCAGGTATCAGGTGGAACAGATGTGCATATTTGGCAGCCTAACTTGGATGGTACTTTCTCTACTAAATCTGCTTGGCATCTCAGTAGAGCTCAAGGACCTGTTTGTCTATGGAGAAAATGGCTTTGGCATAAATTGGTTCCTAAGAAAATGTCATTTTTTTGTTGGCGTGCTAAAAAACAAGTGCTACCTGTGGATGATATCATTGTTAATCTAGGCATTCCTCTAGTTTCAAAGTGCCACTGACACACTGTTGTGTTCTACCACAAGAAGAATCTATTGACCATATCCTTTGTACTGGTGAGTTGTCTGCTATGGTTTGGAATTATTTTGCAAATATTTTGGGGTTCGGTTACCTCAGCTCCAAAGATGGAATGTTGTTATGAATGTTTGGTGGCTTCGAGCGTCGAAATCTTCTTAAGCAGGGTGTTGTTGTGGTGTCCTGTCGATCATCGTCACATGGGCATTGTGGAGAGCACAGTGTGACGATAGAATGAAAGGAAAGAAAATTGATTAGAAAGGTGTGGTACGGTGGATTAAGTTGATGTTAACTGATATCTTTTTCACCGCATCAAAAATTTGATAGACTGCAGTAGTATGATATCAAATTTTTACAGGAGTTAAATTGTCTAATTGCTCAAGTTGTCAAGAAAAGTATGAAAGCTGTAGTTTGGACTAAGCCGAGTAGAGGGAAGTATAAGCTAAATATGGATGGTAGTTCGCTTAGAAATCCTGGCTTAGTGGGTGGAGGAGGGTTTATTAGAGATCATTCTGGCCGAGTGATTGCGGGATTTGCAACTCATTATGGGTAGATTTCCAATAATGTTGCTAAGGGGAGAGCTTTACTTGATGGGTTAAAGTTGGCGCAACAATTGGGTATTCAAGATATATTGGTGGAGTCTGATTCTGAAGTTATTGTGAGATGCATTGAGGCTGGTAAATGCAACTTATGGTATTTGTGGGACGTTTGGGACAATATCAAAAGATTGTTCTCTGAATTACATTGTTCCATTCGTCATATTTTTAGAGAATCAAACATGGTTGCGGAATATCTTGCTAAAGAGGGTGCCTCTAATCAATGTAAGTATTTTAAAGGGTTTGACCTTGATAGGGGAATCTTTCATGGGCTACTTACGTACGGATTTTTGGGGACTTCCTTATATACGGTTGTAATTTTTTTGCTCTCCATTTATCTGTTGTTAGTTCTATTTTTCTTTAGGTTGGAAAATTTTTTTTGTCACTTGGGTTTTTGGTATTCTTTTTTTTTTTTTTTGGTAAACCCTCAGGTGAATACTTTGTAACCACAGCATGCCTCCGCCATATGTGAGGGCTCTTTAATAAGCTTGGGACAAAACTGCTATGTGGGTGGCTACTGGCTCTTCTTAAGAAAAAAGTTCTCAACATGAAATATTTTGTGAAAAACATTATATAAGTATGTTTACGTTATGATGAGTTTCTTACTTTGTCATCGACTCATTTTAGTTTATTTTTATGTTTTTAAACCACCCCGTGTTAGAACATTTATTAAGGTAGAACTGCAGGATGAGACTTAGTTTAGGAAGGTGTGATAACGGCTTAGATCATGTACAAATATTTTAAGTTCTGATTTTTATAGTATAGATTTTGAGAAATTTTGATAAACGCTTATGCACACTCTCATTTATGATTTTAGTATTTTAATACAAAACAACTTTATTTATTATAAGAAATTTTTGTATTTGGCGCTTCCTTTAGAAAACAAAATATTTATTTTCAAGTCAGGTTCAGTAGCAACACTCTGGCTTCCAAGAATTTTTAAAAGTGACTTCATTATTAACGCTAGGGAGTGGAGTTTTACAAGACTCCTACTTCATCTTTTGCTGCATCTAAAGGTTCACGACAAGGTGATCCATTATCTCTTTACTTATTTGTGCTATGTGCTGAAACTCTATCTACTCTTATTCAGCTTCCTGAATGTTGTGGGTTGCTTAAAGGTGTAAGGGTATGTCTGAGTACTCCTCTTATCATTCATTTATTCTTTGCAGATGATAGTTTATGATAGGCACCATAGTGGACCGAGTCTTAAAGATCCCTTGCAAATTCCAGATGGACCAATCACAAGGTCAAGAGCTAAGAAGATTAAGGAAGCAATGCAAGGATTGGTGCAATCTACTTGGGACGAGTTTGCAAATTCATCTAACAAGACCCCAACATTCAAGATGTGCTTGAAAGAAGGCGAACTAGTTTTGATCTATGTGATACAGGCTATGGAAGCAGGTGACATGACTTAGGGTTTCTTATTTAGGCCTATTGTTATGTTTATGTGATTAAAGGCTTTGGACTTGTTTAATTCATTAAAATGACTTATATTATTAGGTATAGGAGTTAGTCTAAATTATTTGGACTGAGGATGTTCGGCCTAGGGTTTCTTGGATTATTATCATCTGTTTATTTGGGCCACCCTAGGATTTGTGGAAGGCCATATTTGGGCAATTGGGTTTCTTTGAAGGAAGCCTTATTTTGGCTAGGGTTTATTGGGGAAAGGGTATTTAAACACATGTAGCTGCATATTGAGAAGTTTAGTCGATTGAATAAATATTTTCAAAGAAAATTCAGTTATCTTCTTGTTCTTGAATGAACTTTGAACTTATCAAATGCAAAAACCTTTTGTGGCATTCTCACACCAAATCTAGGTTCTTGAAACAAGATTTCAACGAATCTAGATCTCACCGAATCTAGGTTCTTGAAACAAGATTTCAACTGGTCTAGATCCTCTTGACTTGATTCTTGGCTTTCTTGGATAAGTTTTCAATTTGATTGTGGAATCAAGGGATTTCAATCTCACAGGTTCACATAAGTTGAATTTTATATTTTCTGTCAAGCAACATTTGTTGCAAATGAGTGCATTAAATGTTTACTTCATCTTTATGAGTCTGCCTCTAGTTAGAAAATTAATTTGGATAAGACTGAACTGTTAGTGAGCAGAAATGTTGATAATCAGATAGTGAATGATATTAAGAGACTTTGGGATGTTACTCAATTGTAACAACATGATCCTTATTTGGGCATCCCATCTTTTGTTGGTAAATCTTGTAATTTGACTTTTAAGGAGCTTAGAGAAAGGGTTTGTAGAAAGTTGTAAGGTTGGAAGGAGAAAGTGTTATCACAAGCTGGTAGGGATCGGAGATCCTAATCAAAGCCGTTGTTTGGGCATTGCCAACATAAACAATAAGTTGCTTCAAATTACCTAAATCTTTTTGTAAGGAGCTTGAAGGGATGTTTGCAAAGTTTTGGTGTGGCCAACAAGGCCATATTCGCAAAGTTCATTGGGTGAGTTGGAAAAAGCTATGCAATTCAAAGTTTGATGGTGGGATGGGTTTCAAGGATTTAGAGTTACTAATATTTCCTTACTTGCAAAACATGGCAAGAGATTATTGCATTATACTCATTCGTTGTACAAAGTATTTAAGGCTAAATATTTTCCCAAATTATATTTCCTGAGCTCTACTTTAGGGCATAGACCTTCTTATGTTTGGAGAAGCATCTTTTTGCAACTTGAGTGTCAATGGTGCATTGGACACGGGAATAAAGTTCAGGTAACTGGCTCCCAATTTCTTCGTTGCATCAGTTTTTGCCCAACCATCATCTCTTACCCTTTGATGCTACTGTCAGTTGTTTGTTGAATCAACATTTAAGGGCTGGAACAAACCTCTAGTACATGCAGTTTTGTCATCTTTTGAAGCTGAATAAATTTTAAATGTTCCTCTTTACCCACAATGCTGTGAAGATCAAATCACCTAGAGGGATACTAAAAGTGGTGTCTATTCAGTGAAGTCGGGCTATCATTTATTATTATTAAACTTATCATCTACATATTGTGATGCTAGAACATCATATTCGCTAAGAAGGTTGACTTTTTGGAGAAAATTCTGGAAGTTACAGCTACCTAATAAGGTGAAAATTTTGCATGGATGGGAACATCAAGATAATTTGCCTACTAAGATGAATTTATTAAAAATATGTATTATTTCTTCTGATATGTGTGTCCATTGTAAGTTGGATGTGGAAACTAGTAGTCATGTTTTATTTCACTGCTCATCTACTCATGTGGTTTGGCTTATCCATTTTCCCAAGGTTATGGACATGTCAAATATTGTTTGTGGGTTTTAGAGTTTGGTTTGGGAATTGATGTTGGCTGATTTGAGTAGTGTTGTACTTTTATTTACTATTGCTTGGGGTCTGTGGAAATATAGAAACCATTGTTTATTTCAGCAACAAGATTGTGGGGTTATGGAAATGGTAGACAACTGTCTTGCCTATGTTGAGAACTATGTAACTAAAAAGTCTTATCATTTGCTACCAAGTAAAGACCATGTACTTTCATGGATTCCGCTACCACAAGGTAAGGTTAAACTTAAATTTGATGGTGCGTTGTTTCAATTTTCTGGTCATGTTGGAATTGGAATGATTGTCCAGGATAATAAATGAGAGATTTTATTTGTAATGTGTCGTAAGGAAGTTGGTGTGTTAGATATTGACAAGGTAAAAGCTATGGCTGCATTATGGGGTTTGTAGATGGTATTGAGTATGGGTTTTACTGATTTGATATTGGAAGGAGATTCCTTGGTAGTTTTTGATTCGATCAAAGCAAGAGCCAATACAAGTCAAAATTCTTTGATGGGGCAAATTCATCCTCTCCCTTGTAGGTTCATGATTTATGAAGTAACTCATGTTGGATGACAATGTATGTAATAAGGCAGCTCATTTGTTGGCTCGACATGCATGACTTATTAATGACACTATACATTAGAATCAATGTCCATATTTTATTGTTTCTCAAGTCTTGATAGTTGTTGAGATGTAATGTATTATCTACATGTTTGCATACATTTTATTGTGAATAAATCAATTGGCATTATAAAAAAAATACATATATTTTTATTTTTTATCTTTTTTATTTTTTTCTTGTAATATATGTATGGTGTAAAAATGGTGAGTAGAAGAACTCTTTTTTTTTTTTTTAGAAAATGATGTTACTCCAATTTTGTTGATAATCCTTATTTATGGGAGAGGAATATCGTGGTTACAACTGAATACTTGGGGGTTACAATTAATCAAAAAATTCAAAACACAAGTAATTAAAAAAACAATAGAATTAAAAGACTAAAACTTTACTCAAAATTTTGAAAAACAATTACTAATACAAAATACTAACAACAAATAAGAAGCAACTGTAATAGCATACCTGTCAAAAAAATAAAAAAAAAATTCAACAAAAATGTAATGAAGGCAACCCTGAATAATCCATACAAATAAGTCCTCTTAGTATTCGAGGAACTCATTTATCATTGATCAAAATGTAAATATAAATTACTACTTGGATTGGTAATTTGTAAATATAAATTACGTCAAAAGTAGTAGTAGGGTTATCGTTATCCTAAAATGTTTTCTTGTCAAATTAGAAGTTTAAGGCCTAATTTGGATTGTGACTTGAGATGAGATGAGATAAAAGTTTAATAAAATATTGTAGAAATATTATTTTATAATATTATTTTTATTTTGATATTTGAAAAAGTTGAATTGTTTATTATATTTTATTTTGAAGTCTATCAAAATTGTAACGATTATATGAGATAAGAAGAGTTGAGATGATTTTAATATCCAAACTAGACCTAAGTAGTAATTTTCTATGTGTCTAATAATCTTAAGAGTTGGCTAAAGTAATGATGGATTTTTTTAATGAATGAAGTAGTAAGTCCTTTATATATATATATATATATATATATTGGGAGAGGGTGATCAAACTCATAATCTCTATTTTGGAAATCTTACTCTTGTGCTATCAGCCACATGCCCTTGGCAAAGTTGTAAGTCCTTGATCTCGAGGGTATGCTCTCCAAACTTCCTTCAAGACAATATAATTTTTATAAATTATGTCTCATCAATGAGAAACTAGTAAATTTTTTTAAGGAGAGAAACTAGTAATTTACTTGATTTGTTTACTAAAAGAATTATAAAAAAATCATGGAAAGGAATGAATTTGAAAATAGTTCTTATCTGCACCGGTCTATCTGTTGTTGAGGTTTTAACTATGAGGAGAGATCAAAATCAATCCAAAGATCACCACCCAGGTGCCCAACTATGAGTGATCCCAATGACAGTAACCTTTTAATTCATCATGATTTGCGTGACTCGTTGGAGGCTAACCACTTCACTTTGCTCTACTTCAACAACAACAACAGCTTCAGCTCCAACGCCGATGACCACCTTTGCCACCACCACATGGCTTGCTCCACTTGCGGCTACACTCGTTCCTTCTCCAAAAACACCTTCAAATGCTGCCCTCCCTCCCTTTCTTCTTCTTTCTAAGATTCACTCACTACCACTATCCCCTCCTTCGACTCCAAACCCACCAAGTCCAAAAAGTTCTTCCTCAACCAAGACTACCTCACCCTACCCCCCTCTACTCTTGCCTTCCTCCATTCCTTCCCAAACCCAACCTCCTTCCCTGCCCCTGTTCCACCCTATTGTCTCTCACTCCACTTCTGACCCTTTCAACTCCCCCTCCAAGAACTTTGTTGTCCTACCTCAGCCTGAAATTTGCCGTTAAATTTTGGGTTGCCTCCTCTTCCTTTGACTTTGGGTCAGTCAATTTTGGACTGGACTTAGTCATCGACGAAGACCCACTCATGGTCATTGAGCTCTAGGGATGCGAGTTTGGGTTTGAGCAAAGAGAAGATCCCCAACTCATTTCAGTTTTGTATTAGACTTCTTTTAATGTTTGATTAGAGAAAACTGTTCTTGAAATCAATGGGTTTAATCTAAAATCATCAATCTTTGTTACTGTTTATTGAGCTTCATTGGTGTGAGTGGGTAAAAATAGTTGGGCCCAAGCCCAGCCCACCTGGTCATTAGGGGACAAGAGGGGACAAGGGCGAAAGGGAGGGCAGGAGGTAGGGAGGGGACCTGTCAAGGATCATGAGTCAACAGGGGTGTCACAGAGGCATGAGGGGCCAGGGGTCAGAAGGCAAGGTAAGGGGGGTGTCAAGAGGCATGGTCAGACATGCAAGACAAGCTCAGCCTTACCACTGCAGGGGGCACGCAGGAAAAGCAATAAGATAAATAGGGGACCGAATGACTACAGGGGGGTCTTCTTCTAGTTCAACTTCCTTGTCTTATTCAACTTCTCCTTTAACCTCTAGACAAGGAGCTTGTTTTCCTCCAATAAATGTATCTGAAGTCTCCATTGTACAATGAATAATGAGTGGCTATGAGAGACTGTAATCTAGAATATTATAGAGGATTTCTCCTCCTCAAATGCCTATAGACGTAGCAATATTTTGAATACTGTTTCGGTGACTGTTTCGGTTAAGACACTGGAACAAAATATTTTGGTACCGAACTGTTTCGGGATAGTCTATATATAATAAATTAATTATATATGTATAAATTATATTTCAAAATATTATCAATTCAATTCTTAAAAAGTTAAAACACATATTTATAAAGCTCAAAAATACTTCTAAGTTAAGAAAATAGTCTTAAGATATGAGAATTAGAGTGACAATTATGAAAAAAATCATATTTTTTATATTAGTTACAAAAATTCACTAATTTCTACCAATATCGGTACTGTCGGTACACCAAAAATCGGCTGATCAAAATGCATTGATACGACTGGTATTTGACCCAGTACGAAACAGATGCATTTTCTGTACCGGTCACTATTCCAATACGAGAAATACCGGCCAATACGGTATGAAATTCAAAACTTTGGAACTTAGGCACTATGTTGAACCATGTAAATATGCGTGTTCATCTTTTTTTATTTCTTTACACTTGCTTTCCTTTCACTGCTATGAATGTATGCGCTTACACTGTATAACCATGCTCGATCACTGTCAGGGGCATCAGACCACACCGATCGAGGCTCGGATTGTCTTAGTGGGATAGCAATAATTTTTTCTCCCCTTCTGGCCTGTTGTGCGAGTTTTATAGCATTAATAGTGGCGTCGTCTGTGGGATCTGATCACTTTCTAAGCAAGAGGTGGGAGAATGACGATTTTCTAGTACGCTGAATAATCTCTGAATAATCAAGTGAAACTTCCTTCAGATAAGTACACCCAGCTGCTCTGCTCTAATTTTTATTAACGATGCCATGGTAAAAATCGAGCTCGTTCGTAAGGGCACAAGTGCACAGTGGTCTACTTGCATAGTTGTCGTACACAGCACTATGCAAGTGCACAGTGTCATGCATGTAAAGGCCATGCATGGCAACCTGACAGGGGCATGTCCCATGCACCCGTCTGCCTCGTGCCCACACCATGAAGCCACCGACATTCTCTGTCGTGACTGTGGTGGTCACTGGAAGTGCAGGCCTTGCACGTTGTGCATGGCGGGTAACGTCTAAATGTTGCCCAACACCCTCGAGGGCCAACAGGCCACCGTGAGCCCATCTGACTCTCTGGCGACCACTACTTGGGCCACCAGGAGTTTCTATCAAGTGTGGGGTGGTCCCCCTCCCGTGAGGCCATACCCAAGCCTACGGCCTCCAACCGTGAGCTCAGGCGACCTACCGATGGTCCACCCTTAACTGCAGATAGTTTCTAGAAGCGACCATCGACAGCCCCCATCCATGGGAGCCATGAACAATGCACCCGTGTGCACTGTCCCTTGTACAAGGGCCAAGGGGTAGCAGCCCCACCCACCAACGGTCAGATTGGAGGAGGACACCGATGACCACCATCTGACCCGTCAGCATCATCTGTCTCCACCAGTGGGGTCACCGACCACAACTGCTGACTCGAAGTGTCTCCTAAGAGTGCAAATGGTGCATGTAGCGGGAACTCGCCGAGCATAAGCCCGACGAAAGGAATCAAAGACCACTACATGGACCACCAGTATTTTCTATCCACACCCACATGGTAAGCTCCTTGGCCACTCTACAATGAGCACGCCTTTCTCTTCTGTGAGATGAATAGCTCAGTCATCCATCTCGATCACCATTACAACCAGAACCTCCTTCGCTATGCACGGCTACGTCCACCATATCAGGAAAAGCTCACCTGCATGGGAAAGTGTAATATCCCGTCCCTTATGATGGGTCCTTTCTATATCGATTTTTTTTTTAAATCGACGGGAATTACTATTTCTTTTCTCACTCTTTTCCATTCATACCAGGATACAAAAGACTTCCATGCTATACATAAAATTCATTTTTCTTTATTAAAAGAATTAGCGGAAAACATTAACTTTCATAATTTAAGTTTTCATATTAAAAACATCTTGCCTAGGCCTTTGTGCTCTTCCCACTTTGGCTATGCCCGTCCTGTCCTGTCATGCTCATCTTATGCCTGAGAGGGCACACATAAAACTAAAATGAGTCGATGACTCGTAAGCATTACTTCATACAGTCAAAATATCACAACATAGGTTTTCAATCATGCATTTATCATTCCGTACATACATATCATACATAGTATACATACTTCGTTCTTTTCTTTTAAAAACGTTGCAAGGTGGGGGTTTTCTCTTTTAAAACGTGCTTGCTTCTTTAAAACAATTCCCCACACTTTGCTGCTTTCATTTCTTAAAGAACATTTTCATGCATTTGTTATTTTTACATACATACGTCCATGCATATATGCGTTCATCTTTTCTTACGTACGTACATTCATTCATACATGCATTCATTTCTTAACATACATACCTTCTTTTCTTTTCACTTTCATGTGGCCCATAGCACACTGTTACGCCCCGTGCGCTGGGGTTAGCGGTCTTTTGGACCTGATTCCGCCCGTGGCCGCGGGTTTGGGAATCCATTTCAGTCAGGGTGCAGCACTGGGTGCACTACCAGTACTACTTACCCGGCATTGCAATCTGCCCCTTTTCATTTGGTACCATTTCAGTCCATGTGGCCGTTACATATTTTCATACATCATCCATTCAGTCCAGTCCATTCTTTCATTTCAGTTCTTATAATTCTTACGTTTCTTCAGTTCTTACTTTTCTTCTATTTATTACAATTCATAAGGTTTTAATTAAGAAAATGGTTTTCTCTCTTTTGTTTTGTAAAAGACATTTTAAAAGAAGTCTCTTCATGATAAAAAAAATTTCTTTCTTTTATTTGAAAAAGAGACTATTTAAAAGAGTCTGAAAAGAATCATTTTTGGAAAAGAGAGTTACTTTAGGAAAATCTTGTTTTCTTTTCTTTCTTTTATTACAGTTTAAATCCTTGCATTCTTAAAAATTCTTACGTCTTTTAAAGCTTCATTTCGTTTTCTTTTCATGAATATACATACAATACGTACTACATATAGCATCCATTCACATGCATACACGTACATACTTTGGGTACAAAAAGAGGGGCTGCCAAGGAAAGGCCAGTACATACATATACTTGAAAATTTAAGTTTCTTTCTCGATTTCCTTTTTATAGAAAGGCTCTCGGCTTTTTCTTCTTTTCTATACTTAAAAACTCTAAAAGAGTATGAATGTAATACTTACTTGGACTTCATGCCATACTCATTCCATGCAGTCCATTCATGTGCTTGTCAGATGGCAACCTACATGCATACACATAACCTTACATCATCATCTATTTAAATGCATAAGTAACTATTCTAAACATAGAACTACGCCTCACTTAGAACATTCTCCATCCATTCCTGGGCTCTCATGTACCATGTAACCATGATCAAGACAGATTATCCATTACATATGGTAACCCTGTCCGGTACACGTGTCTTGCCAGAGACACCTGTATTTCATCCCCTTTTATCACCTAAGAGCAACTTATAACTCAAGTTAACGTTGCTTGTATAACCAAGCTCCAACTTCAACACCAACTTGCTCAGACCCGGTTGATAGGATTCTTCCTACTTCCCGGCTCTGTACAAGTTCATCCCAACACTTGATAGGAGAGGACTGCATCCACAAATGCACCTCTATTACGTCACGCAGCTCAAGACTAAGCTCGAGTCACGTCACGATACCCATCATGCTTCCGCTGCGTGCTCTGATACTTCTCCATCACTTCCTTATACTCTCAGTCACAAGTCAGTCTCAAGGCAATACCTGTTACCTTGGACTACAGGCCACATCACTACTACCTCGGGACACTGTTATATAGTTTCCCGACGCTACACCATACACTCCACACTTCTCTGTTACGCCATCCAACCCTTCGTGACACGCCATCCGGTGTATCACGACTTAGTACAGAGTACACTCACGTGAACTCTCTTCCATCCACACTACAACACACATCTCTACGGTACACGTCTCACGGTGCATCGCTACGCGACACGGAGTACGCACCACGCGTACTCCTTTCGCACTACACGCCGTATCACAACTACGGCATCCATATCACGCCCATACTTCACAGCACAATCCACAAAACTACACAATCAAACCCAACACTTCACAACCACACTTCGCTTCACAACTACGCAGCGAACTCCACAAATACAACTACACAAACCACAAACCAACCAACTAACTATTTTAAACGTAAAATAACTAGAGATAGAGGGTTATACCATCGACGGGATAACCCGTGCGTCGCTCGCTGCTCGTCACGAACATGCGTCGGAGGAACGTACGTGGCGGTAACACCGCGTACGGTGGCTGTCCACCACATAAAGTGGTAGTTTGGGGCTGAGAAAAGCTAGACGTGGCCTTGGAAGGCTCATGGTCGCCTTGTGGTGGTCAAAGGTGGCGGAGCACGGCGGCATCACGCCGTGAACAGTAAATCCGAACGGTGGGAGGAAACGCGAGGTAGCGAAATTCCATAGAACTTCATGGCAAGCTAGGGAGAGGTAGATGAACATGTGGTGGAGCTGTGGTGGCGAGGTGGTGGTCGGACGGTGGCTAACGGCGGCGGATCGGCCGTTTGAAGCCATTTTTGGCCTTGGAGAGTGAGAGAGAGTGAGAGCTCTACAAAGCTCCGTTGGCCATGAAATTTCTTGGAGAGGTTCATGAGGATGAGAGGAACAAGATGGTGGTGGTGAAACACCACGGGTGGCCGTGTACGGCGGCGCACGGTGGTGCAACCGAACGGGTGTTTTGAGAAACCCATATGAGAAAAAGTGAGAGTTTGGGAAAAAGAAAGACATGGGGAGGAAGCCCTTGATGTGGTGAATCCAATGGTGGTGCTTGGTGGCTGATTTGGCCGTGTATGGTGGTCCAAAATGGTGAAAAGCCTTAAAAACCCATTTGTTTGGAGGCGAGAGTGGCGGCTAACCGTGGCTCGGATGGAGGTGAAACTTGGAGGGGATGTTCACCGGTGAGAGGGGAAGAAATCTGGGTGGGTGGTGTAGTCCACGCCGCCGGCGAGCGGCGGTTCTGGGCGGAGAAAGAAATCGGCAACAGGGGAGAAAACAGGGCAGGGGCAGCAACTTCCGGGGGCTCTCGGCGACTAACGGCTGGTCCGATGGCTCTGAAAATTGGTGTGTATGAACTATGGTGAAAGGGGAAGAGAATGGCGGGGGTGGTGTACGACACCTCCACCGGACGGCGGAGAAACGGGCGGTCAAAGGGGCGGCGACGGTAATGAGACAAGAAGGAAGAGCACGGGAAGAGAGAGAGAATTGGTGGCCGGCGTTGCACACCTCCGGTGCAGATGTGTTCGCCGGTGAGGGAGGGACATGCCGGAGGTGGAGGTGAGGCACGGCGGCCGGAGGTGGCGCCGGTAGGAAGCTAGAACCGATCAGCTATGGTGGAAGGGTGTAAGTCGACCATGGAGAGAAGGAGAGGAAAGAGAAGGAAAAAAAAGAAAAAAGGAAAAATGAAGGAAAAAGGGTAGGAGCCTAGGTAATAAACTTCAATCCTACGTTTTGGGATCCTCAAATAATTCAACGGTGAATTAAAACACTGATTAAAAACGCGTAAATGTTTTATTTTAAATAAAACACTTTAAATAAAACACCACGATGAATTAAGGTAGAATATTATTTTATAAACTAAAATTTATAAAATAATATTTCTTCATCATTATATTAAATGATAAAGTACCGTTAATTAATCGAAGAGGATAAAATCATTTAAATTAATAAAACACTTAATTACTACACTGAGAAGAATTAAGATAGAATATTATTTTATAAACTAAGGTTTATAAAATAATATTTTCTTCATCATTATATAAAATGATAAAGTATCATTAATTAATCAAAGTGCATAAAACACTTAAATAAACACTAAGAGTAATTAAGATAGATTATTATTTTATAAACTAAGTTTATAAAATAATATTTCTTCATCATTATATAAAATGATAAAGTATCTTTAATCACTCAAAGAGGATAAAACCATTTAATTTAAATAAGAATTTTCAACGTAAAATTAAACCTCTTAATATCTTAAAACAATTAAAATATTTAATCTAAATAATTATCCACAATTATAATATTTTCAGAGCTCATTAAATTATTATAATTGTGCTATTTTAAAACAAGCTTATCTAATATTTTGAAATTCGATGGATAAAATCCGGAAAACGCCATCGAGGTACAACGCTTAGGATAATTATGTTCATGATTTTACAGTTGTCGATGAAGAACAAATTACGTGATTTACGGAAAAGATAAATTATACGCGTGATTCCAGATGAGGGTAAAGACGAGAGAGATGGTGATTGCTGTCGGAAGAGAAACCAAAACGGATTGCCTTGCCGTCTACTATGTGTGAAAAGAAAAGAAAGAAAAGGGTGAAGAAATAAGAATTAGCGGGCTGTTACAGAAAGTCACCAATGCTTAAGGACCTGCTCGGGATAGCCTCTCATCCGATCGAGAGTCATCAGCTCAGAACTCTCCTGTGCTTGGGAAAGTCAACTTTGTACCGCATTGGAAACCCTTACTCGGGAGAGACAATATTGCACCACCACGGATTCTCACCTGTTTGGGAACGTCTACTTTGCTCAGGAAAATCCCATCTACTTGGGGAGGCATGCTCCAATCGAGAAATTTTGTTGTTTGCCCAACCTGGAAAGTTTACTTTGCTCGGAACTTGCATTGGAAAATCATCTACCAAGACTCCTCTACTTGGGATTCACCTGCTCAGATCGGAAGCACCCGCTATAGAGTTACCTGGTTGGTACCTCATGATCCTTATCTACACAGGACTCCTATGTTCAAAAAGGTCTCTCCCACTCAAAAGTCATCTATACGGGGGTCACCTGGAACCTCTCTAATTTGGAAATTCATCGCTCGGAAAGCACTGCTCAGGAAGGACGCGACCAAGTGATGGGCCCTAAGGCGAACCAAGTCTTAAGGATCAATTACAAGATTAAGAGTTAAGAAGAGCAAGGAATCAATGTAAAGATTGGTGCAATCTACTTGGGTTGAGTCTACTACTTGGGTCGAGTCTAGCAAGAACCCAATATTCAAGATGGGCTTGAGAGAAAAAAAAGATCCAGTTTTCATTTATGTGATATGCTATGGAAGACACTACTTGGGCATATTGTTATTGAAGGCCATGAACTTATTTATTTAATTAAAAGGGCTTATTTTAATAGTCATAGAATTTAATCTAGAATAATTGGGCTTGGGGGATGTCCAGGCCACACGTCTTATTTCTAATGAACTAGGGTTTTTGGGTAGCCCTTGTATTTTGGCCAATGGCATATTTGGAAAGTTATTATTTTAAGTGAACTAGGGTTTTAGAAGTTATTGTAGTGCGGCACTGTTTACGCTACAGTACCAGCGGCTCACTTGGGGTTTTGGGGGATTGTTTATTTAAACCAATTGTAACCTCATTTGAGAGGGTAAGACATTATTGAAATTGATTAATTTTATTCATTGGGAGTTGAGTTTATCTCCTCTTGTTCTTGATTGAACGTTTGAACTTGTCAAAGGTAAATCACAACTTTTGTGGCGTTCCTTCTTTGTAATCCGGGTTCTTGAGACTATAATAGGACCATGCATACTACTACTTCATATTGTCATTTTGAAGTTGTTTATGATTTTAATTCATTTACTCCTTTAAATTGGATGCTTTTGCTTATTGATGACAAGAGTAACTTGGATAGACTTTTCGAAATTATTGAGAAAATTAATGATACTTCACATCTAGTGGATCTTATAGGTAAGTACCATATTTCTACTACTTTCAATGTTTTTGATCTTTTTCCCTTTGATCCAGGTGGAGATTCGAGGATGAATCATTTTGAGAAGATGGGAATGATGGGCCCCAATGCGGACCAAGTCTTAAGGATCCATTACAAGATTAAGAGTTAAGAAGAGTAAGGAATCAATGCAAAGATTGATGCAATCTACTTGGGTCGAGTCTAGCAAGAGCCCAATATTCAAGATGGGCTTGAGAAAAAAAAAAGATCCAGTTTTCATCTATGTGATATGCTATGGAAGACACGACTTGGCCATATTGTTATTAAGGCCATGAACTTATTTATTTAATTAAAAGAGTTTATTTTAATAGTCATAGGATTTAATATAGAATAATTGGACTTGGGGGATGTCCAGCCCACACGTCTTATTTCTAATGAACTAGAGTTTTTGGGTAGCCCTTGTATTTTGGCCAAGGGCATATTTAAAAAGTTATTATTTTAAGTGAACTAGGGTTTTAGAAGTTACTATAATGTGGCATTGTTCACGCTACAATACCTGCGACACACTTAGGGTTTTGGGGGATTTTTTATTTAAACCAATTGTAGCCTCATTTGAGAGGGTTAGACATTATTGAAATTGATGAATTTTATTAATTGTGAGTTGAGTTTATCAACTCTTGTTCTTGATTGAACGTTTGAACTTATCAAATGTAAATCACAACCTTTGTGGCGTTCCTCCTTTGTAATCTGGGTTCTTGAGACGGGTTCTTCAACGGGTCTAGATTTTCATATAATCTAAGTTCTTGAAACAATTTCTCATCGCGTCTAGATTCCTCCATCCAATAGACTTGATATTGGCTTTCTTGGATTTATTTTTCCAATATTGTTGTTGGGTCTCAAAGTGAGTCGATTGAGGTTCACATCACCAAGGCTTATTGTTGCGCCTAAACCTTAACTCAAATTAATGAACCAAAATTTAGTGCAGTTTTACCTGCAAGTATACAGGTGTTGTAGTACCTTACAGGATCGAATCCACAGGGATTGACTTATGTGAAAAATTCTCTCAAACAAATGAAAATAAAACTAAAATGATAAGCTGTGTTGATACGGAAAAAGACTAAGGTTTCGAGGATTCGTTTAATAATTTAAAATATTGTTTCCGATCGAATTACTTCAATTAAACTAGAATAATGATTCCGTTTAGTTGGAAGATTTAGCATTTACGATCAAGAAAATAATTACTAATAATTGAGCATGAGCGATCGATGATTAAAACATTTACAAAACTCTTTTGACTATCACAGGGATTTCTCAAGCATTCACTGTATTCGGAAATCACAATGAATCAAGATAAATATATAGATAATCAAAATATCCAATAATAAAATCTTTCAATCGATCAAACTCGTGAAATAAATTTATCGTCGATCTGAAAACAATTTCCAAATCATTAAACTTCACCTCTAACCTTAGTATGAAAATTTAGCCAAACATGTTTATTACAAATACTATAGAAATCACATAAATATTCTTTATTAGAAAACTAAAATAAAACATAAGAAATACTAAGCAACAATTTAAAAATTTGGAATCTAGTTGATACAGAGGAATAAATTTCACGCCATAACTGCAGAAAATAGAAATGAAGCTATAGCAAGGTTGGGCAAGAACTCCCCTTCACCGAAACTCTCTCAAAAATAAATCCCAACATTCTCTTCAATCCAACCCCCAGAAAATTCCCTCTCAACTCTAGCACGTTTCCCTCTAGCCAATTACATCCGTCCAGCTATGCTACCCCTCTCCTCAATTTCTGCACACCTTTTCTCTCTTTCAACCAAGACAAATCCCAACCAATTAAATAACTCCACCAAATTCACGCATAGCCCCCTTTTTTCTTTCCTACTCAACTCCCTCCGTCCAGCTCTCTCTCCCTTTTAACCAAGACAAATCCCCAACCAATTAAATTACCCCAGCACCTCTCCTTCTTCACTTAATGCACCCACCGACTTTCACACTTTCCTTTCCTCACTCTCCGTCCAGCTATATATCCTTCCAGCAAATTCACGCACAGACTCTCTCCCAAAGCAAGTCACACCTCCTTTTCCCTATACGTCTATTTAATTTCTCTCCCACCAAGAAAATAAATCCCACGTACAACCTCCAACCTCTATGACCGACTCTAATCCAGCTATTTTCTCTCGCACTCAACTCCCCACGTACACTTTCATCAAACTAATTCCAGCCTTTCCCTTCCACCTCCCAGCCAAGTCTCACTCCAGCTAGGAGGGGAAGCCCCCCTCTCAAAAAACAGCACCAAACTCTCTTCTTATACCACGTAAAGATGTTGTATCCAATCCAAGTCAAGCAATCCAAGTCAAGAAAGTCAAGCACGGCTCCAGCACGTCTCCAATTTCAGCACACAGCACGTCTCCAATTTCATTTAATCAATCACCTCTTTTCCATTTAATCAAGCACGGCTCCTCTTTTCCACACTTCACTTTCAGCACATCACTCCCACACGTCTCCCTCTCAACTCAACTCCAACACGTCTCTCAACGTTTTCACTCTCCAAATCAAAGTCTCTTTTACGTCCAGCTAGAATTTCCCTTTCTGTAAATGTTGACAAGCCAGCATACGTCCAATTTTTTTTTCTTCCGTCAAAATCTAAGAGACGTAAGCTCTCTAGCTCCTCTGTATACGTCCATCTCTTCAACCGATAAACTTGACCCAAATATACATGTATTGTCTTTCTTTTCACGTTTTCATTTTCTTTTCTTTTCGGTGGTGTGACTTGTTGACTATATCACATGCAGCTCTTCATCTTCCTTCATTTCGGCTTTCTTTATGATTTCTTTCATTTTTTTGGTCTGCTTTGCCGACAATTCTTTTACGTTCACCTCAACATTTTATCTTTTTCAGCAACTGTACTTTGAAAGACTCGTAAAGCATACGCTTTTAGTCAGATTCGGATCTCATGAATTTTATTTATACTGCAAATAAAGAAATAAAAATAACACTCAAAATAAATTAAAAAGAAAATAAATTATTAAAAATATATTATATATGTGAGGAAATATTGTCTAATTAAATCATAGTTATAAAATTAAGCATAAACATGATATTAATCAATTAAAAATCACGACTCGTATTTATGCTTATTAACTATTTTTCCATCTAAAACCAATAATAATGTCACGAAGCAATTGAAATACATTGGTTTTAAATAGCTAAAATATGCAATTTTACAGCTCAAACACTTATAGCATGGGAGAGTTATATGGCGATTCACGAGTTCTAAAAAAAAAAAAAAACAAGAAGAAAGAAAGAGGAAGGGAGAGGAGGAAGAAGGCAGAGAAATCACAACCAACAGCAGATAATTTTTTAGTCAAGCAAAAAGATCGACTACAGTGGCTCAAACTCTCCGGTTTGTCTCTCTCAAAATTTGTGTGAATCCATTTCTACTAACAAAACTACTTCCTCTAGTACGAAATGCTAGCCACGTGGCCCCGCACTCTGGAAGAACAATTCAGCCCCGACCAGCTCCTTCGTGAACAAAACTGAGTCCCTAGACTCGTCGCGGGCCCAAGGCAGGCCTAAAGCTTCCTGAGCCCTTGCAACGCCTCTCGTCCAAGACAATTTGAGTCCCTAGACTCACTGTGGGGTAAATCCAAGTCTCTAGACTTGCTGACCCCCTCACTCAACAAAACCAAGTCCCTAGACTCACCTCGGGGTCAAGGCTGGGCCCTTTCTCCCAAGGCCTTGTCAAAACATCACGACCAAGACAGAGTCTCTAGACTCATTGTGGGGTAAGGTCAAGTCCCTAAACTCATTGACATCCCTCCTAGTGGTCAACAAAGCCGAGTCACTAGACTCACCGCTGGGTCAAGGCCGGGCCCTAGCTCTCAACCTTGTCAAAGCCTTGTGACCAAGACAAAATCCCTATACTGGCTGCGGGGTAAAGCCGAGTCCCTAGACTCACCGCATGCCCAAGGCTGGGCCAGAGCTTCCCGAGCCCTTGCCAACACCTCACGTCCAAGACAATTTAAATCCCTATACTCACTGCTGGATAAGACCAAATCCCTAGACTAGTCGTGCCCTCCCTCACCCCCCTCCCCCATCGGCACTCAACAAAGTCGAGTCCCTAGATCACCGCTGTCAAGGCCGAGCCCTAGCTCCCGAGCCCTTGTCAAAGCTTTAGGACCAAGATAGAGTCCCTAGACTCATTGTTAGGTAAGGCCAAGTTTCTAAACTCGTCTACCCCCCCTCCCCCCCGAGGGGTGCTCAACAAAACTGAGTCCCTAGACACGCTGTGGAGCCTGGGCCTTAGCTCCCGAGCCTTTGTCAAATCCTCGCAACCAAGACAGAGTCCTTAGACTCACTGCGGGATAAGGACAAGTCTCTAGACTCGCCGACCCCCCACTCAACAAAGTCGAGTTCTTAGACTCATCGCGTGCCCAAAGCGGGGCCAGAGCCTCCCAAGCTTTTGCCAACATCTCGTGATGCAAGATAAATCGAGTCCATCGACTTGCCACAAGTTAAGGCTACAAGCTACACGCTTGCACTCTAAGTGGTCGAACCTATCTCCCACTCGCCTCTCCAAGACAAGCTACCTACCCACACTCTACACAATCAAGTTCATCTCCTGCCTAATCTTGTGCTTAGAGACCTTTTCTGCTCATCCAAGGGGAATCAATGAACAAGGATCAGCCTCCGGAACTTATTTCCCTACATACTCAGTAGACTAATTCAATTGCATTTTTTATCTTTAAAAATTCTCAAGATCTTCTTTTTGGAGCAAATTGCCCTTAAGAATCTCGGGGTACTGTGAGGGGGTAAAATTAGTTGGGCCCAAGCCCCTCCTACCAGGTCACTAGGGGACAAGAGGAGACAAGCGTGGAAGGGAGGGCAGGAGGTAAGGATGGGGGCTATTAGGGATTATGAGTCAACAGGGGTGTCAGGGAGGCATGGGAGCAGGGGGTCATAAGGCAAGGTAGGGAGGGTGTCAAGAGGCATGGTCAGACACGCAAGACAGGTTCAGCCTTACCACTATATGGACCACGCGAGAAAAGCAATCAGATAAATAGAGGGTCCGAACGACTACAAGGGAATCTTCTTCTTCTTCAGCTTCCTTTTCTTCTTCAACCTTTGGACAAGGAGCTTGTTTTCCTCCAATAAATGTATTTGAACTCACCATTGTACAGTGAGGAATGAGTGGCTATGAGAGACTGTAATCTAGAATATTATAGTGGATTTCTCATTCTCAAACGCTCGTGGACGTATGCATTATGTCAAAGCACGTAAATATATGTATTCATCTCTTTTTATTTCTTTGCACTTGCTTTCCTTTCATTGTCATAAATGTATACACCGACATGGTATAACCACGCCGGATCAATGTCAAGGGCATTAAACCACATTGATTGCATTAAACCACATTGATTGAGGCTTGAATCGCCTCAATGGGTCGGGAATGACTCTTTCTTTCCTTTTAACCTGTTGTGTAATTTTTAGAATATTAACAGTTGGTTTCATGGTGTGTGTTCATTCCATACGAAAGGATGGAGAGGCAATGGACCATGCGTGTCTGCATGATCTCTTGATGTGTGGTTATATGGGAGCTAAATTGAGAAGCCTACTTGACACAACTTCATTGGTGGGCTGTTATCGAAGAATAATGGATGGATCGGTTCGAAGATTAACTCATTCGAAAAAGATTAAAATAAAATAAAATATCTTTGCCTTAGGCCCACAGCCCAAGCCCTAACCATCATGTGGCTCTTGCTCCGCTCGAATGCACTGAGCCGTCAAAGCAGTTTTTGATTGTCGAAGTAAGGGTGAGCTGAAGTCTCCATAGTTGTCACCGACAAAGAGTGTTACTTTCATAAGCATAATGCTACGCTATGTCCGCTCATCCCTTCGTTACGCCCGCAACTTCTCGACGGAAGCGGCGGCGGTGAATACCGTAACAACGGGCCGCACCGCCACATCAAAAAACGCCGGTGGCGGCAGAGACACGCTGGGCCGTAGGCTTCTTAGCCTGGTGTACAGAAAACGTAGCGCTGTCATTACCATACGGAAATGGAAAGAAGAAGGCCACACGGTGCGCAAGTATGAGCTCAACCGTATCGTCCGCGAGCTCCGCAAGGTCAAGCGATACAAACACGCCCTGGAGGTCTCCTCTCTCTCTCTCTCTCTCTCTCTCTCTCTCTCTCTCTCTCTCTCTCTCTCTGTTTTTTTTTGGTTTCTGAATAAAACGTCTCCATTCTCTGCACTCTCTTTATTTTGCTATAGTTTATGTTGTGGCTTGTTGACAGTCGCTTGTTCGTGTTCAGCTTTGTCCTATTGAAGCGATTAAAGTTGTTGTTGTTAGAAACAGAGTCTGGGTTTCTTAAATGATGAATTTTTGGGAGTTCTTTATTGGTTCATGAAAAAAGATTTGCATTTCAAGTTGAATGTTGCGACTCTCTTTGGTTTAGCGCCAGCGGCCCGATTGTTAACATAAATGTGGCCATTTATAGTTGGCTCTGGGATCGAGTTTTTCTTTCTGCTTCTTAGTATTGGAGAATGCGGCTCTCAAATGCCCAGCTATATTCTGGTCGGTTTCAATTTTTAGAGGAGAAAGTAGGGGTGTAATGTGTCGAAAACAGAAGAAGCGAGCCAGGACTTCAAATTTATGGTGTACGTTCTATTATCATTAATTTATAAGGTTTTTTCTTTTTTTCTTTTATTGTCCTGAAAATAACAAATCAATTAGCATGTGGACCGGGATGATGAAATCTTTATTTCTCAGCCCTTGAAGATAAAGGGTTGAAGAAAGCTAATGAGATTCAGAAGTATTGCACTCAAGATTACTTCAACATAACCTCAAGGAGTTGGCCCAAGTGAAGGCCTTGGTCTTGGGATTGTCACTCGCCTTAAGGTCTAAGGTTCAACACTTCATGAGTGCAAACAATCCTTTGGGGTCACACTCCCTAGTGAAAAGCCAACAATTTAATCAGTTTCGTGTAGGAAAATTTCTGAAGGTGCGGTGCATAGGACCGGGGTTTATTCTGCAGGCCCTGCCTTGCAGAGGTTCCCCGACATATATATATATATATATATATATATAATAAAAAAGAAAAAGAAAAAAGAAGAGTACTTCAATATACTCATAAGTTAATGCCACTCTCTTAGAAGGGAAGAGTACCTGTAACCTTCCCACTGTCATATGTAGAAAAGTGGGTAATTATAATAGAGCTATTCTACTCATCATCCCCACACACCACACTTTTTTTATTTTTTAAATATTTTTTTGTTTTATTCTTCTTAAACTAATTGAATTATTCTACTAATTATCCATATACCACACATTTGGCAAGAGAAAGAAAAGTTGGTGTGTGGGGGATGATGAATAGAGTTTTTCATTACAATTTGCCATTAACTCTTTCAAACATGGAGATTGCCAGAGTAGGTTGGTGTTGAAATTCTAGTTCCTGGTAAAGAAAGTTTGGACTCAAATTTAAAACCATAATAGTATCAGGGATTTCCAGAGCTGGAAGACAAAGTCCCTCCTCTGTGCGCACTCTTGCAACTATTTGCCCGGTTATGATTGGAGCTTTTAGATCTTAGTGACAAGTACTACTCATGGAAGAGTTTATTTACATATGTTTGCTGTATTTAGATAACATACGACTAACATGCCTGCACAAATGTTTTTGGGACTTTTGCAATGTGGAAAACCTTTCTGTCGATACCAAGAAAACAATCATAGGTAAAAAAAATTTAGGGTGTGCATGTCTACTCGCCAAGAAATTGAAGATTCTGTGTTAAGGGAGTGAAACTATGTGAACTGTTCTGTAACTAAAATAGGTTGTAGCACTGGTTCTGATAATCAAAAGGTTTTAGCGCCTGTTTCAAAAGTTTCTGTTCCTATCAATAATATAAAGGCTTATATATTTGCATCTATACATCACTTCATTCAGGCATGATAACTACAGATGTGATGAAACAACATAAAACTAAATGAGGCAGTTCCAAGGGCATTGAAAGATTGCCATGGCCCTGTCTTACCTTGCTGTTACCTGACTATATGTTAAAATTGACTCGTTATTCATTAATATTAATCTTACGAGATTGCTATTCATATGAGTAATTTAGTTTTGTTGTTGGTTTAGTTTATTCCTTTGGGAAAAATGGCATCTCCAGACCTCCATCAAATGGGTTTGTGGTGAGGTCATGGTCGCAAGAGTTAATTGCCAAAAGGAAAACCAAAATAATGCCATTGGGCTCTATAGATGGAATGTGGAGGTTTTTGGTAATGTTAATATTAAAAAAACAGCTTATAGAGCAGCTGCATTTTTTGGAGGAAAAGGAGATGAAGGGTAAAATATCCTATTAGGAAAAGGAGAAGAAGAAAGGGGTAATGGCTGAAATTGAAAAGTTCACTCTTATGGAAGAAATTTTGTGGAGGCAAAAAATCAAGAATTCTTTCGCTGAAGGAAGGTGACAAATGTGCAAAATTCTTTCATAAAATGGCTAATTCACACCATAGAAATAATTCTATTGAGGTTCTTCATGTAGGTGATAATGTTATTTCTGATAATGGGGAAATTGGAGATCTTTTTGTGAATTATTATGAGAAACTTTTTTGGGAAGAATACTCTTGGATGCCTAAGTTAGATGGGCTGTCTTTTGAGTCCATTGATCATCATAGTGCAGATTGGTAGGAGAGGAATTTTGAGGAAGAGGAAGTTCTTGATGTTGTTAGAGGTATGGCTAAAGATAAGGTACTGGGTCCAGATGGTTTTTCTATGGCATTTTTTCAAGCATGTTGGGATACTGTGAAGGAATACATTATGAAAGTTCTCGGAGAATTTTATTCGTTCATAAAATTTGAGAAGAGATTTAATACTACCTTCATCGTTCTTATACCTAAAAAGGCAGGTGCTGTAGATATGAAGGATTTTTGCCCTATTAGCTTGGTGAATGGGGTGTATAAGATCATTTCTAAGGTGCTAGCTAACCACATGAGGGTGGTCATGGAAGAGATTATTTCGAAGTCAGAATGCATTTGCGAGGGGTAGGCAAATCTTGGATTCTGTTTTAATTGCTAATGAATGCTGGGAAAGCAGAATTAGAATGGGTAAATCTGGAATCTTGGTTAACTTGGACATGGAAAAGGCTTTTGACCATGTCAATTGGGACTTTCTTCTTTCTTTACTTGGGAGATTTGGTTTTGGAGAAAAGTGGTGTTCGTGGATAAATCATTGTATTTCGATGGCCAGATTTTCTTAATTGGTGAATGGCACTCCGGTGGATTTTTTTAATAGCTCCCGTGGACTAAGGCAAGAAGATCCTTTATCTCCTTATATTTTTGTGTTAGTTATGGATGCTTTGAGTCGTATGATTGAAGCAGCTGTGAAGAGGAATTTTTTGTTGGGATTTATCATGGCAGATGACTTACAGGGCAGTAGTACAGTTTTACATTTGCTTTTTGCAGACGATACTTTAATCCTTAGTGATGCAAGTCAAGATCATCTCCGTGCTTTGAGAGCCTTACTGCTCTATTTTGAAGCTGTTTCAGGACTTAGATTTAACCTATCTAAGTCTGAAATTTTTCCAGTGGATACGGTCAGCAATATTTTTGATTTGGCTAATATCTTGGGATGTAAGGTTGCTTCGTTACCTTTGAAATATCTTGGCTTACCTTTGGGTGCCCCTCACAAATCACTTTTTATATGGGATGGGCTTATTGAGAAAATTGAGAGGTGGCTAGCTGCTTGGAAAAAACTCTATTTATCAAAAGGGGGAAGAGTTACATTGATTAAGAGTACTTTGTCTAATCTCCCAACATACTTCCTTTCACTTTTTCCTTTACCCACGGGGATTGCAAAAAAATAGAGAGGATTTTTCGAAATTTCTTGTGGGATGGTTATGGGGAGGAAAGAAAATTTAATTTGGTGAGTTGGAATAAGGTTAGTCAACCAGTTTCATGTGGAGGTTTGGGTGTGAGAAATTTAGAACTTCTCAATAAAGCTCTTCTCAGGAAATGGCTTTGGAGGTATCATTTTGAGAGTAATGCATTATGGAGACAAATTGTGGATATTGAATATGGGAGGATGTGGGGGAGCTGGTGCACAAATGAAGTGGGTGTATGGGGTGGGTTTGTGGAAGTCCATCCGGTCGGTATGGGCGGATTTCATTAAAAACATAAAATTTAAAGTAGGGGATGGGGCAAATATTTATTTTTGGCATGATACTTGGTGTGGGGATTCAGCTCTCAAGTACATTTATCCTAATTTATTTAGGATTGCTAGAGATAAAAGGGCTGTAGTGGCTGAGTCTTATAAGATTTCTAATAACATGCTTCAGTGGAATGTGGATTTCAACAGAAATGTGCAGGACTGGGAAGTGGGTGAGGTATCTGAATTTTTGGGAAGATTATATGATATGAAAATTGATCAGAATAGAAAGGACAGCCTGTTGTGGTTGCATTCAAATAATTCCAGATTTACTGTAAAATCTTTTTATAAGGCATTAATTTGCCAGGGAGGAAAAGACTATCCCTGGATGTATTTGGAGGGCAAAGGTGCCTAGAAAGTTTGCATTTTTTTGTTGGCTGATCTGTCGGGAAAATATTAACCACAGATAATTTGAGGAAGAGAGGTTTATTTGTGGTTGATTGGTATTTTGTGTGTAAGAAGGATGGTGAATCTGTTAACCATCTTTTTCTTCACTGTGAGGTGGCGGCAATATTGTGGAATGAGATTTTAGCAAGGATAGGCTTTGCTTGGGTGATGCCTATGCATGTGGCGGATCTTTTGGTTAGCTGGCAAGGTTCAGTGGTATGTAGAGACAGTACAGCAGTGTGGAGGATGATTCCATTATATTTGTTTTGGTGCTTATGGCTAGAAAGAAATGTGAGGTGTTTTGAAGATTGTGAACGTTCTATGGGGGGAGTATAGGGATTTTTTCTATAGCACTTTTAAGTTTTTGGTTGAAGAATCTTGTAAGGGAAGGGAACATCTGTAATGTTTTATTTTAGTTCTGTTTTGCTTTAGCATGTATTTAGGTGTACTCACTTGTATACATCATGTATACTTGGGCTACGCCTATTTACTTGGAATAAAATTTCTGATTATCTATAAAATAAAAAATAAAAAAAGAAATAAAGGGTTTCTTGCGGGAGTTAGTTATCAATAAAGTGTCTTGTGGCAGTTGAAAAACTGGAAGTGGAGTTTCTCAGTCTAGGTTTTGATAAAATGCGGAAGGGCAGGCGCCTGATTTGGGTATCTACCCCGCCTTTCATTTCTAATACTTTGTTTCATGCAAAGATTGAGTCATCTCCCTTTTTTAGGATAGCCCTGGAGATGTCAGATAGCTGCAACTGTATTTATAACCGTCTGCAGACAAATGTTGGATATATGTGTGTTTCTCTATGGTGACACCTCTGAAATTGCATCCTTCACAACTGGTCATTGGGTTTACCATCTTGGTTTTATTGTTTGTGCAGATCTGTGAATGGATGAGACTGCAGCAAGACATTAAGCTGCTACCAGGTGACTATGCTGTCCACTTGGACTTGATTGCAAAAGTTCGCGGTTTAAATAGTGCAGTAAAGTTCTTTGAGGATCTTCCTGATCAAATGATAGGCAAGCCCACCTATACAGCTCTTCTCCATGTATATGTCCAAAACAAGTTGTCAGCCAAAGCTGAGGCTCTCATGGAGAAAATGTCGGAATGTGGTTTCTTGCAGAATCCGATTCCTTATAACCACATGCTCTCTCTGTATATCTCAAGTGGGCAGCTAGAGAAGGTTGAAGAAGTGATTCAGGAACTAAAGAGAAACACTTCACCAGATGTTGTTACCTACAATCTATGGTTATCTGTCTGTGCTTCCCAAAATGACGTTGAAACCGCGGAAAAAGTTTTCCTCGAGCTAAAGAAGGCAAAGTTAGATCCGGATTGGGTTACATATAGTTCCCTAGCCAACTTGTACATAAAACAGTCTCTTCCTGAAAAAGCATCACATACTTTGAAGGAAATGGAGAAAAAGGCTTCTCGGAAAAATCGAGTTGCATATTCTTCTCTCCTAAGTTTGCATACAAACATGGGGGATAAGGATGGAGTTTCTCGAATCTGGGAAAAGATGAAATCATGTTTTCGCAAAATGAATGATGCTGAATATACTTGCATGCTGTCTTCACTTGTGAAACTAGGGGAGTTTAAAGAAGCTGAGAATCTCTATAGCGAGTGGGAGTCAGTCTCTGGGACTGGTGATTCTAGGGTCTCAAACATACTTCTTGCAGCTTATATTAACCAAAACCAGATGGAAATGGCTGAAAACTTTTATAATCGAATGGTTGAAAAGGGCATCCCTGCAAGTTACACTACTTGGGAGCTTCTTACATGGGGTTATTTAGGAAAGAGGCAGATGGAAAAAGTTTTAGATTATTTCAAAAAAGCTGTTGGTAGCGTGAAAAAGTGGGAGCCAGACGAAAAGTTGGTTAGAGAAGTGTTTAAGAAACTTGAGGAGCAGGGCAATGTTGAAGGGGCAGAGCAATTATTGATCATTCTACGAAATGCCGGTCATTTGAGTACTGAGATATATAATTACCTGCTACGAACTTATGCAAAAGTTGGTAAAATGCCACTTATTGTAGCAGAGAGGATGGAGAAGGACAAGGTTGAGTTGAATGAGGAGACTCATAAGCTCATAAAACTAACTAGTAAAATGTGTATCAGTGACGTTTCTACTAAGTTTTCTTGAGTGTCAAATGAAAGAGTTTATGTTTTGTTTGGTGGTGCCATTAAAAGTTAATCATGGGCATCCATCTTATTTTTTATGCTGCAAGTAAATTCTCTTTAAGAGTTTGATTTGTATACACATTTTTTTGCCTTTCAATGGATAACGTTAGAGCACAGGTGGTGCTCCAATGGGGAGGAGCAAGTCTTTTCTGGTGTTGGGGATTTAATAGGATCGTCGTTGTGTTGGCGTTGCAGATTTTGTCATTGGGTTGATATTTTGTCTAGTCTTTTCGGCCTGCAAAGCGTGTCTCAGGTAATGCTGTGGCCTTCTTTGAGTTTCATAGTGAGGCTAATGCCCTGATTATGCAAGGTATTTTCACAATGAATTTATGATCTTTTATATACGTTAGACATTTGTCCATTTAAATCCAGAGATGCAAGATCTTTGACCTAAAGATATAGATTTTGTTGGCCTAAATAGGTTTGAATTTTTGACACCCTTGTCGGAGCTTGCTTCTTTTCAAAACATTCTTTATTTCTGAAATGTTTTGCATCATCTTGAATTTTTAAGCATATTTTTTCATCAGGGTTGACCAACTAAAAATCAGAATCTGGTTAAACTTTCCCAGAGTTTCAGCCAATTATAACAAGATTTGGTGAAAATTTCTTACCAATTGAATAACAAACTGATCTGCCAGCTTTGGTCCAACTAGCTACTGTCATACATATTTGATGATCAAAGGCCTTTCGAATGACTCAAATGAATCATAATGTGGATTAGAGTACCAAACAAAATATAATTAACATGGATTAGTTTAAAAACTAAAAAACAATGTGCATTGGACTTGTATTCACCTCAAATGATCCGAATCTAAAAAATCCCCAAACCATGGCCATATACGCATAACAATGATGACTAAAACAATTCCCCAGGTTATTGGTCTGACATTCGAAATCTCTTAGATTGCCGGTAGCCTTCGGCCTGATGGCATAAGCCTTGGTTTCTCACCTTGAGAACCAAGGTTAAAACACAAAAATCTCTTTATGGAACAAACCATCAAGTTAAGAATGATTGAAGTGTTGAATACAAGTGATAATAGGCATAATTTATAGAATCCCGTTAAGGGAGACAGAGACAACTGCTACAGACATAAAGAGATTATAAAAAATAAACTTACAAATTGATGTGACTTTATGAAATCCTTTAAATCTAATTTATAATAAAAATAACTTTACAATTTAATGTAACATATCAAGCTATACCAGTTTGCAAGTTTACTTTTATATAATCCCTTTAGGGCTAAAGTATTTTCTATTAAGTAAGAGAACTGCTGTGAAGTTCATTTTATTTATCTATCTCTTTTCTATTTAAAACTCCGATACTTGAGTAAAAACGTAAGACAATCTTGATCTTAATTTTTTAACGCGAGTTTGGAAACAAAAATGATTAGGTAATCATAATCTTTAGACATCCAAAGAAGAATGCCTAATCAGACCTAATCACAAAGGATGATGAAGTCGTACTGAAAGCCTTTAATTTGTACATATATTGCCAATATTGCATGTAGCAGATAAGGGGACCTTTTCTAAACCTAATCAGCTTGTGAAGATGTTGGGATGGTTGGTGAGGTGGGTAAGAAGTAGCGTTAGTTGCTGCATTATCAGTATATAACCGACCCATCGATATCTTGGCTTCCCAAAAAGTGCACTTATGTCATCATTTGCATCAATCCCCTCATCCTATCATGACCAAAATGGCTATTCAAAACTCAAATGGCCTAAACCAAAAAGAAAAGAAATAAAAGACAAAAGAAATCGTAATTACGTGGAGCCAGAACGACCAAATAGGAAGAGGGGGTTTACCCAACCCCACCACCCTCATATCAACGGTCCCATGATGCTACAAATGTCCATTTGTTTGTCGCAAATCATTTACAAATATATTACTGCATAATGATTGTCTTTTAAAAGTATATGGGCGAGAATTAATATAAAAATAAGAAAGATATATTTGTTATGAAACTAATGAAAAGATAGAGAGCAAAAGAGAGAGAGATGTTTAGAGAACTTTGTTTTCTCTTATTTCTTGAGGTCTTACACAAATGAGGACTCCCTCTATTTATAGGGATTTCTTGGTACAAAGGATGGTTAGGATTGTTACACTTGTCATCAATCCAATGGTAAAGAGTACAAAGGAGGTTAGGTGTACCTAAAATCACTATTGGGGGGTAGGTGTACCTAAGATTACCATTGATGGCTAAATGTGGTCATACAATACAATTTGAACTTGGTTTCTAACAATATTCTATTTATAATCATTTTCATTTTGATTGTCTTAATATTTGATGTGATATTAAACGATTAACTCATAAATAAAATATAATAAATAATTTTTAATAATTTAATATTATATTAGAGATGGTCAAAATATGATGGCCAATAGCATTACTTTTCTTATAAAAAAAACTATCTTACAACATTTCGAGGTGCGTTGACATGTTATATTATATATATATATATATTTTTATATTATCAAAAAAATAATTTTATAATTTAACGTATTATTACATTAAATTACGTGAATATATATATAATTTATTTTTTAATATGAAGTATTTGCCATTTTGACTTGTGGCAATGCTCCATGGAAGATAACTGGTAGTACCGCTTACCTCCCCCATACTGTTCAATCTTTAATGTTTATTTAGGAAAGATATTGTTGAAGTCAAGCAAAGATTTTATCTGGACGACCTGGAGTACAGTGTTTCTAACTGATCAGAAAAGTAAAGTGTATAATTTTCTTTTTAATTTTGCTACATTTAGGTATACGTTCAAATTAATTAACTGGATTAATGACCATTTTATTGATATTTCAAATCGGAAATTACTTTGAATTTGAACCATATTCTTTCAAACGTACGAGAGTACTTCATGATTAAGAAAGAAATAGACACTGAGTACGTAACATTTAATTGCTTGTTCAATATTAAATGAGTAGGATAATAGTATGATGTATATAATTTTTTATATTAAATACAAGATAATAAATATTGTGGCCGGGATCGGTACTTCATGAGTTAATATCTGTCACTTTAATACATAAAAATTCGGTAAAAAAACTCCAAGAAATATTCTCAATCCAAAAAATGTTAAGATCGCCACGCAAAAAACAAAATGTAGAAGGCATATATTAAGAAAAATTCAAGGATTTTAAGGAAAAATATTCCTAAAATTTTGTAATAATATAATGGTTCAAAATTCAAACTGCTGGCTTTGATTGAACTGTTGGCCGTTTATAATATTTAATATATATAAACACACCAAAATCACGTCTAGAATCGCCGACGTTACGTGGGTTGCTGTGCGTAATTGTAGTCTATAATCAAGCCCCATTTCCACATCTACTTTCTTGTCTTCTTCCCCCTTTAATTGTTTCTCCACGTAAATATTTTTATAGTTATGTTGCAGGTTAGAAGTTGGAGCATAAAACCCTCCCTCTTCTATCTGGCCTTTCCCCTTCCAAAACAACAACACAACTCAAGCTAGCCAATCCTCTCTCTCTCTCTCTCTCTCTCTCTCTCTCTCTCTCTCTCTCTTTCTCATGGCTGCCGAGGATGGAGAAGCTGGTTTTGAGTCTTTTGAAGAAGGAAAGTTGTGCTTACGGCCTTCATATGATGATGTTCCAGATAAGGCAGGCAACAGAAAGGTAATTACAATTAATTACTACGTACGTACAAGCTAGATATTTCTCGATCCATATCTATATATAATCAACTTGTTCAATATTGCTGAAGTTGCATTCTCTTTGCGTCCCGTGAAGATTGATCTCCATGAATATATCCCAGATGGAATAATAATATTGCTTTGTTGCGATCTATTGATCAAAATATTCCTGTTTCTTTTCTTTAATTTTAGGAGCATACGAGGCAACGACTATACAAATA
Organism: Carya cathayensis; assembly: GCA_011037825.1. Lineage (NCBI taxonomy): Eukaryota > Viridiplantae > Streptophyta > Magnoliopsida > Fagales > Juglandaceae > Carya > Carya cathayensis. The sequence goes on along the minus strand of QGSO01000138.1, from coordinate 2,212,297 downwards.
CTACCACCAACAACCACATGGACAACATCATCGTCGAAGATCATCCCCTCCAGAGCCGTTTCCACATGAGGTACTGCTCTTTGTTTTCCTCTCTCTATCTACCTCTCTCTCAAGCTGGAGGAGGGAACCCAAAATATCAAGGAATATGGAAATGGGATTGATTGATATTCTTCTTCTTCTTGCTCCTGGTATATTTGCGTTGGAAAGTTGGAGGCTGTATAAAAGAAGGCGATGCGTTAGTACTATCTATTAGTTGTTTTCAAGTGTCAAAGTTTGGGTGGAGTGTATATACAGACATTATATACATGATGGGTTAGGTAGTAGTAGTAGATACAAGGTCGAGTGAATATCATGAACTACTTTGGATAAATATCAATAAATTAATTAATTAATTAATTTCATCAACCTTTAAAGAACAAATTAAATTATAAAAACTTCATCGTTGGAAAATGGAAATGGTTGAATTTGTACGAATTTTTTCACACAAGATAAACCTAATAATTTGATTTTTCGAATTGATACCGAGTGTTTGATCGATCTGCTTATTCATATTATTAGATACTATTGGGATATATATATATATATATAAATGATAGTTACAGTCATAAGTGTGCAAGCACTGAACAATCACTTTAAAAAAATAAATAAATACAGAATCCATATAGAAATAAATTAATTTTTTAATAATAAACATTACTCTTTTTCAAAGCGATTGTACAACATTTATACACTCCACAACTATATGTAACATTATTCATTCAATCACAAATTAATTAAATGTCATACAATTAATATAATCGCATGCTTACACAAACAATAATAGTTTTTACGACATGAAATTTATCATGTGTCCGTACTTCAGATATTGTGTCATGATCATGAGCATTTAAAATCTAGCGGGAGACCACATCATAGACCAAAACTTGGGGCGAATGGGGCATCTGGAGGACCTGGAATGCAAGCTTTTTTCCTGGAGACAGGCAGAAGATCATCATCATGTGGTACTGGAGTTTTTCTTCCACAAAGAACAGGCTCGAACCCCCAATCAAGCAAGAAGCCAGGTACGTACGTACATAAATCGATCAATATTTTTTATTGAATCCTACTGGCCGGGGAAATTACTGGTGTTTATGTATCGTGTTGTACGTACGTTCCATGCATGTACGTATGATCATAATTGATTTAAAGCTGCTGTAGTATTGCTGCGCGCGTCCTTGCAATTAGCTAGTAAGCAACAATATTAATGTATCCATCCGTGTGTGAGAGCATGCACATTTTAGATCAGTATTCTAACGAAGGATCAGTTTGCCCTTGACTGATCTCTTCATCATGTTCTGCAGCCTGCTCGCCGGTTCTCCTCCCTAATCGTGTCGTTCAAGCTCTCAACCTCAACGTCCATGCATTAGGCTTGCATATGTCTCCCCGAAAAGGTTTAGGCTTCTAACGTACTATATCTTCGAATCAAGATTATTTCTTATAATTTTCTGAATCGTAAAAAATAATTTGGTAAAAAATCGTAGAGGATGTTGATTCTATATATATCTTCACTACTGGTACTATATATCCTTTTCGTGCATGTTTCTTTAGGTAGCTTTCTCATTCTGTTTGATGTAGCAGTACTGTTAACACCGGTCTTTACTTTTCAGATAACAAATGCAATCACAAAGGTAGAGATTGCATTTCAAACAAGAAAAAGAATGGTAAGGAGTTACCAGCACAATGTTATGTAATCTCTCAGAAACGAAGTTCTTCCCCAGAGATATTTCTTCCAAAGGAATGGACTTACTAACTCTTAAAGTGGGGCTGTTGTACCAGAGATCCATAAAGCTAAAGCCAGGTCTAGGCAGATCAAGATCTGCTAGCTGTGTTCTTTTCTTTTCTCTTAAAAGTGCTGTTACTTGTACTTTATCGTCTAATGAAATCCAATAATACAGCATATATAGGCCGATCTCATCCCTCTCAATTTCATTTTATTTTCCCTTGAATATGTTTGAATAATTGCCCCAATGAGATGTTTTATTTTAAAAGCTTCAATCATAAGGTATAAATTATAATGGCAGAGTGTGAAATTACTTGTCCAAAAGTTTTAAGTTAATGGAAAGATTTAAATTTTATTATTTATATTTATGTCTTAACATTTTCCATCACGTAAGATTCAATCTCCCACTTAATAAGTATGCTGCACGTAGAATATTTAGTTAAATGAGATAGTATAGAGATAGTGTTCGAATTTAAGAACTTTGTTACGATAGCATGCGAAATTACCATTTGTCCCAAAAACTTAAATTAATAAAAATAAGTAGATTTTAGCTAAAAATTATATTACCTACCACAATCATTTATCCTAATATTTATGTCTTAACAAAGAGAAGTATAAATTGCAATATTAATGTATACTTTATTGTTTAGGGAAAACACTATAGCATTCACGTTTTTAAGAAATCGCATAAATTATGATATAACTTTCAATTAAAATCTATCATGCATTATTTTCGTAACATACTTGACTTCATGGTCACTTTCGTTATTTACATTTTTTCTATACTATAAATGATGATATTGACAATATTTTAAATTAAAAAATGTTATTCATATCTATTTAAATTCAACAATACTAATATTCTAATAATTTCTCTAAACTTTTATTCAGACACAATCTCAAAGAATTAAGTATTAAGAATAACTTCAAACAGGATGGGTTATAAAGAGAGGATTTACACCTTCCAATAGAATTGTAACACCTCAGCATTCTGTGAAATGAAGAATAGAATCGATTTACGTAACCAAATCCCACTGATAGCCACCCCCCCCTCTCTCTCTCTCTCTCTCAATATCTGTTGTTATGCAATATCTATTACCATCTTTCTTTTGTGTAGAACTTTTGTTTTTCTGTTCTTTTTTTTAGCTGTTCGTTTTTAGTGTCAAAATAGAAATGAGAACATGAGAGATCTATGAAATTTGTGGAACAGAGCTTGTCAATCTGATACCCACGGTACTAAATAGGTGACAACTTAAGGCATGTTACTAAGGGCAGCTTGGGCAATTTTTTTCAGTATTGCACTTAAGCTCATAGATCGAAGAAGCAGCTAGGGGCGGATGAAAGAAATGGACCGGGAGAGGGAGGGGGACGTCGCGCGGGAAGAGAGAAAAGCAGGGGAGAAAAGAAAGAAGAAAAAAAGAAAGGAAAAAGAAAAGGAAAAGGAAAAAAAGAAAAAGAAAAAGAGAAAAAGAAAAAAGATTGAAAAGAAATGAGGTATAACCCTTACAACTTGGGTTACTAAATTAATCCAATGAAAATTATTTTCAAAACAATAAGTTAAATAAAATAATTCAAATGCAGTGATTAAATAAAATAAAATAATAAAACCTAAAAACATAATAATTTTAAAGCCCAAAAATAAACTAATTTAAATTAAGAAGTAATTTAAATACAAAACAATAATAAATAACAAGAAGGCATATTAAAATAATTTCACAATTTAAAAATCATAAAATAATACCGCAAAAATTACCTTTAATTTAAAACAAGAAAACCACTAGTTATAATAATGTTTTAAAAAATCATTTAATAAAAATACACGTAAAAATAGGATATCACATTGACAATTTGGGGACTGTCACAATTTCTCAATCGTCACTAAAAACCAATTATGTTGTAGTGTAGCCCGTACTGGGTTGATACCATACAGCTTACATATGAAGGAAAAGATCATATGAATATTTCTTTTTCTTATCCAGGTATATATGGTTGACAAACTCTTAATTAAGAAGCTTGACGAGCTTGTTAGTGGTACAAGCTCATCAAGCTTGTAGAAAGAGATCAGAAAATGGCTTCCGACTTGGAGAATGTTATCAATATTGAAACAGAAATGGAGGACATGGAGGCGATACAGAAAGATTTGCTCAGGAATTCCACGAAGGGTGAGTGGGATGGAGTTATTGTTATCTATAATAATCACCCAGAAGCTCATGCGGCAAAGCTCACAATAAACGAGGACACAGCATTACACATAGCTGTCTCTAGTGACCGAGAAGAGACTGTGCAACAACTTATGAATATAATTTCTCATCATCATGGAGAAGGCCAAGAGATACCTGAATTTAAGGATAAAGGAGGAAATACGCCTCTCCATGTTGCTGCATTAATGGGGAGTGTGACTCTATGCAAGAGCATAGTTGAAACTGGCCGTCAACTTGGTTTATCATTTATGAAAGCTCGTAATTGTAAGGGAGAGACTCCGCTTTTCTTGGCAGCACTTTGGGGTAAGAAAGAAACCTTCATTTCCGTTCACAAAGTCTACCAGGAGAACAACCTTAACTACATGAATGACCTTTGCTGTCGGAGCGATGATGGTGACACTATTCTTCACGTTGCTATTGCTACAAAATGTTTTGGTGGGTATTTTCTAACATGAACTATCAATTTAGTAATGATCTTGTTGAGTTTTATTGCATTTCTCCTCAATCTCACTTTGTTGGCAATATGGATTTCGTTGGAAAAGAGTATATAATTCAAATTATCTTCACCCTAAGAACATTTTTTGATAAAGGGACAGAAATAATATTCATTCTCTAATATGTAAGAGTGAGCCCATTAATACATACCTACATATATATATATAAAATAGGGTGCATTGGTCTCTGGTTGACAAACTTTTTAACTTTTTGATACCATATGATCTACATGTGTTTATTTCTGTTGTATATTGTTATGTTAATTTATGTAAGAAAAGTTAGATATGTTAATTATTTTTATATATGCTCCATTTTTGTTTAATTTTGACCATTTAATAAAGCTTTCTATATGCCAAAAGCCTGTGGCTTGATAGGCATGCATAACCTTTATCCTCTAAAATGGAGGTTCGGAGTTTGAAACTCTCACTCCCTAAAATGTATCAAATAAATAAATAAAGCTTTCTATATGGTATCTATTTTATTCCACAAAAATGGAAATGAGTAGGCTTTACGTAGTTCAATATAGAATTTAAAGAAAATAAAGCAAACAATGTGTTTATTCGGAATGAAAGAAAAACGCAATATCCTATCATGGGTTAAATGCAATTTTCTATTTTTCAAATTTCTTTGTTTCTAATAGGCTTATGCACTTTAAGAGAGAAAAATAAGAACATTTTCGGAGTCATAATTAATAATTCCTACATAATTCTCGTAAAAAGAAATAATTCCTACATAATTTATATGAATAAAATATTAATGATGAAAATATCTGATTCTAAATAATTCTATTATCAAATGTCGAATAGTGACGTTTCCATAAATCTAGAATTTCGAATGAATAAATACACCAAACACTGTTGATCGATGTGCAAGTCTATCACATCAGTTTATAATATAAAAATATACTGATACTTTAACACATTTTATAAATATAATGGATCTATAGTAAGTGTTGCGTTACATTGTACTATATGCTTGTAATTAAATAATGTACGTAACTGACACCAAATAGTAAAAATGTGTAATTTTTTTTTAGAGAAAATGTTTGAATCCTAGTCCAAATTTCAAGTAAATATAAAACAATTTGAATTGATCTATGTTTATCACGAATACCTATTAACTACTACATATATAAATGCTAATGCGTGTTTATTTTTGCAGATTTGGCATTAGAAATAATTGAACTGTATCCGACACTAGTACACTTCGTCAATAAGCAAGGCTAGCTTCTCCCCTCTCCATGTGCTGGCGAGCGACCCGTCCTCATTTGAAAGTGCGACCATGAAGTGTGAACTCGTAGTACGGCTTCTTGCTAAATGTAAGGATTAAATTTTTGTTATGCACAAAGCCCTCATTATATTTTATCAAATTAGTTTTGGTTACATTGATTAAAGGTGTCACATTTTAAACGACTTTATAGCTTAATCATTTAAATAAAAAAACATTGAAACCATGCATAAAAAATAATGTAAATAATCAGTTTATTTGCCTCTTATTTGATTTACAAGTGTTTTATCTTGAATCAATAATAATATTTTTATAAACATCACATCAAACTTATGTAAAGGTCTTTTACCAAGATATGTAAATATATATAATATATACATGGGTATATATATGGGATCCCATATAGAATCCTTACATATAGAACTCCGGAGTTCTTTTTGCCAAGAAGTTTGAACATGAAGACCTTGAACTAACTTCTTCCCCCTTTCTACTTTTTCATTCTCCTTTTGTTTGTGCTTCTATTGAGACTATCAGTTTCTTTATAAAGATGCAAGGAGATATATATATATATATATATATATATATATATATTGTTTTTCTAGAGTAGTGAGGCACATTTCCTCATAGAAATAAAATCTAGGATGACGGCTTTCAAAACCAAATGACATTGGAAGGAACATGGGAATTATTAGCATGATGTTGTAGTAAACTAGGTTTTACATCTACCAATCACACACCACAATGTTGCATCTGCATGCACAACGTGCCGCCACACCGAGAGTAAGTCAAGCAAAATGTTGCAGAAAGCCTAACTGATACGATCCAATATTGAGTGAGAAGGAACTTTTCAAGATGTGCCAGATGGGCAAACACTGTGCCGACCGTACAAGAGTAAAAACAAGGATCTAAAGAGGCTGGTAGTTTTGGAAAATTCCACCTCGTAGTACAAAGGTGAGCAGTGGTAAGCACAAACCCACTATAGATGTGAGAGTTCTCCAACATAACATGAGGTGCTTCTACACGGTAGGTTTCATTTGCAAAGATCCATACTCCATAAGAGGCATCACATCTAGAGTGAGTTGATAGAAAAAATATTACAAATTTGTAGGCCATACCATCTAATCTCATATGTATGATCTAGCACCATGTGAGAGACCCTCATTAGGAGATAGACTGCTGGATTTAACCGAAGGAAAAGTGCAGAAGAGGTGCACGCCTTGTTCCCGTCAATTTCTACCATCCTGTAAGGCCAGAGGGCAAATGGATGGACGAGAACAAAGGCCTCTTGTTCAAGCATGTATGGAGTAAAGGACATTAGAAATACAACTAACAGTTCCATAGTTTAAAAAGGCATTGGAAAAAAGCCAAAATCTTACTTTTATGATTAGTAAGTGTTTACCCTTACATCTAGTCAAAGTCTCCAAGAAAGCAAGTGACTTTAAAGGATGCAACAGAAGGAGCAGCACCAACGCTGCCATAATAATGGAAATATTGTTTAGGTAGGTTAGCTCCTATGACCACTGGGAATAGACAATAAATGTTAATTTGTGAGTCTGTTGTAAGATTAGGTTTTGCATAAGTTGTACCTCACCCCTTTCTACATGAAACTAATATATCTTCTTCATTGTATTTATTGTTTATCTTTATGCAATGAATTTGAGAAGATGAGATTGAACGATGCGAATTAATGGTGTGGTGGTTTCTAAACTAACTCCTTTCTAATTAATGATGCGAATTAGTTTGAGGTAGCCTTCAAACTAACTCCTTTCGATCATAACATCTAGAATACCAATATTATCACCATGGTGTGAGAAAAGAGGACTACATAAAAGATAGCCACACCAATAGAAGAAGTTTGTTGTTTCATGGAAGGGCAACGCAAAGCTTCAATGATGAAGGCTAACAAATGGTAGAAGAACACCGCCGAGACAATGGATCACGCTAATGATCCAAGAATATGATGATCAAGAGAAGGGTAAAGGCAAGGTCTCAGCAATTTCTTATAACATCGAATCTAGCAAAAGAGCTAGGACTCAAGAGTTCAATAGAGACAATTGCAACTAGAGCAGCCAACGAAGCAAACAAGAGGAGTAAAGTCTTGTTCCAGTCGCAGATTTTGAAGTTCAACAACTGGGCCATGCAAAGAATGGGTCATCACCCTGACTGGTCGATAGAGAACCCCAAAGAATGCCCTACCTCAGGCACATCCCTCAAAAGTTCCATTTTGATGAATAGTCTCCATGATATTTCGAGGACAAAATTTCCTATTAAGGATGAGAAGATGTGAGGACTATGTTAAAGCAATGGTATAGATCCTCTCCCGTGACCTAAGAGCTAGCAAAGAAGAGGCAATTGCGTGAACAACAGGCAACCAAATTCACAATAAGGCAATCAACATGTTGTAGAAAGTCAGGTTGATACAATCTAGCACCGAGTAATAAAGGACCTTTCACCTTGTACCAGGCAAGGAAACACTATGCCAACCTTACAAGAGCAAGAACAAGGAGATGAAAAGGCTGGTAGTTATGTAAAGGACAGCTCACAGTACAAGGGTGGACTAGAGTTAGAGGGGAAATAAATGGACGAGATCAAAGGTCTCTTACTGAGGAGTGTAAAAGAAACCAAAAAATCAGTTGAACCAGACTGGACCAGATTGAACTAGAGAGTTCAGTCTAGTTTTTAAGTGGTCTGGCATGGTATTGGTTCTTAAAAACTGAAACAGGTCCTAAACTGGTGCTGTATCGATTTTCATATTTTGAAAACTAGTTCAAACTGAATCAAACTGGTATATATATTTACAATTTTTTTATATTATATCATATGTATTATATGCTAAATTACCAATTAATATAACATGAAATTCTAATCTTATATTCAATTCTATTAATTTTATTACATAAGATTAATATAATATGTGATATAACATAAAAATAATTTCATAATTTTTAATATAACATTTGATGTAACATATAAATTTTAATCTTGAACATAAACATTAATATTAAGTTATTAATATAAACTTACTCTTGATATATATATATATATATATATATATATATATATATATATATATATCAAGGATACATTTTTGGCATAATAAATCATAATATATACATTATTTTTGTAAATATATTTTAACACATCTGATCATATATACTCATATAAAAAGTCTAAAACTTATATAGACTATAGTTAAATTCAATACTATACTGGTATGTGTTAATTATTATCAAATAATGTATTTATACTATAATATATATAGGCTAATAATTTAGGATATGTAAACATCATATTATTACTAAGTTAGATAATTCATTAAACCGAAAAAACTAGACTAAAGCAAACTTGACCAAACCCGAAAAAATTGGATGATTTTGATATTGAATTGGTCCAGTATCGATTCTTAAAATTTTTAAACCAGTACATACCAATTTGGTTCTAAAAAAGTACAAAATCAGATCGAACCGGACCAGTTACACCCCTATTCCAATTCAAGCATATCTAGAGTCAAAGGATGTTAGAAAAATGACTGGCAGTCCCATAGTTTAAAAGAGATTAGATAGAAGTCAAAACCTCAATTTTGTGATTGTTAAGTGCTGACCCTTACATCTGGTCTGATTATTTAAGAAAGCAAGTGACTTCAAAGGATGCGACGCAAAGAGCAGTTCCAATACTATTCAAGTAGGTTACCTCCCACGACCATACTTGAAATGTGGGGCAAATGTTCGTGAGTCTGTTGTAAGATTATGCTTTGCATATTTTGTTCCTCACCCGTTTCTTCATGAAAATAATATATCTTCTCCATTACGTTTATTGTTTATTTTTAGGATGTGAATTTGAGATGATGAGTTTGAATGATGAAAATTTATGATGTGGTGGCTTTCGAGAGTTGAGTCTTGTCGTGTGTTGATCATCATGGATGGGTTGAGGAATCCCCACTCCATTCATATGGCACATTGCCAAGAGTTCCATACGAGGGGAGCAATTCCCCATGATGATCGGGATGGAGCGTCTTTGTATTGGTTTCACTTGATAACATGGGTAGAGAGATTCCCTCAGGCTAATCATGCGTGGTGTCTTTGAGTTGATTGATCAGGTAGAGAGATTCCTCATGTTGATTATGTGTATTGTCTTCAAGTTTGGATTTGGTAAATGAGCTCACACATTGACTAGATAGAGTGAGCTCTTGAGTCGAATAAGTGAAGTGAGTTCCCACTGAGATTTATATGATGAGTTATTGTGGACTTTATGAGATTTGATAAGAGAGTGATTTCTCGCCTTTATAATGATATGCATAAATGAGTTTCGCTAAGATGGTGATTTCTCGTCCTGTTAATGATATATATACATGAGTTTTGCTAAGAGGATGACTCATCGCTATGCTTATATACTTGAATTTTATGTAGAGGCTGATTCCTTGCCATGACCGATGAATACATGTATTTGTGTTCGAAGGGTGATTCTTCGCCATGCATAAATGTATATGTTCACTAATTTATTTACATGAAATAGTGCATGCATATTTATAGTCATTGTCTGTCATTAATAGTACGATCATGGGTTTTAACCTACTGGGTTTCTTAGAAGTCTCGTTAATAGTGCACCGAAGTCATAGATCTTGATGTAGATGTAGTCTAGACAAAATTTCTCAATGAAGAAGGACCAACCTCGCTCGACTTGTAGACACAGAAGCCTGTCTCCGATAATAGTTATTTGCATTTGCTAAGATATATATTTTTGTTAGACAACAAACCAAGTTCAGGTCATTGTATTTTGATAGTGATGAACTGATCACAGTATATAATATTATTTGGGAAGAAATGACAATGACATATAGATATTATTAGTATCAATGGATGAGATTTCCTATGGTTTAAGCCTTTGGTACAACTAGCATTAGTCTCTAACTAATCACTTATTTATTCCGCCTACCCAATCTATGTTTACGCATCTAGACTTGACAAAACATTGCGAATGTTGCTGACGGGCTGGCATCCTTGGTACCACAGATCCGAATCTTCACCAGGCTTTTTACTTAGGAAGTGGGAGCCACACTAAAACAATAACATATGAACTTTTAACAGTACTAATACTAATTATTTTTATTATAACTTTTAGGCACTATTCCTGCGGTCACTCTGGGTGGTTGTTGGAGTAATCACCACCATTCTGGATACTAGCAGAAATCTAGTTGATGTTAACTCGAACACAATGACCGACTACCGTATAGGGGTGTCAAATCGTATTAACGGATCGTGTTCGTGTCATGTCAAAACATGTATATTATACTATATAAGTCAACCCTAACCCGACCCGTTAAGCTTATCGTGTCAAAATCTCAAACCCTAACACGACCCATTAACATAACGGGTCGTGTCGTGTCAACTCATTTTGACCCATTAGTGAATATTACGAAATATTTTTTTTTATATAAGTAAACAAAAAAATTAAGAAAATATTATAAAATAGGTTAATATGACACAATACGACTCATTTCAAACTATTTATGTAAATGGGTTGAATAGACCTGAAATTAACCTTTTTAACTTGATTAAATTTAGTATAATTTTATATAAATGTTAAAATCACAATATCTATAAAAATTATAAAATTAATTATAAGTCCAAAACTATAATCCAAATAATAAAAATATCAAAATTGAAATTCTAACAATTTTATTTTTAAGTATAAGGGTATAATTGTAACTTTAACTGTCTTAACGTGTCATAACGGGTTGACCCGTTATCAACTCATTAAGCAATCGTATCTTAACGGGTCAACCCGTTTTGATTCGAACCCATTAAGGTTAAACCCTAACCTGCTATTATCGTGTCGTATTCGTGTTAGATTAACGGGTCGTATAACATATTACCACCCCTACCACCATAATGATGTTGTCAGTAGCTGGATTGGCAAGAATTCATTAGAAAACAAAAACAAGTTATCGGTTTTGATTGTATTTGGTTGAGTGTACTTTACTTATAATATAAAAGCTAATGTAGAAACTTTTAGTTTTCTTTTTCTTTTTCTTTTTTTTGACAGCGTACGTAGGAACTTTTAGTTGACGCCACATCCTGATTTAAGATAATATAATATTCAAATTTGAGATACATGCTATATATAAGCACTATATATCTTGTATTTTTAAAACCTTGGGCCATGTTTTGTTATAAAAAAAATTTATAAATATTTGAGAAGTTTGTACGTTGAGATTGCTTTTTGAAAAAAGAAAAAGTAAAGTTTAAATCATTTTATTAGTAAGTTTTGTATTTGAATTTGTAAAAATAGATAGATAGAGTTAAAACGTTGGTTGAATATAATTTTTTAACAGAAAAGAATATAAATTTTGTACGTTTATCATCTCTTTTCTAGATACAAGAAAAAAAAGGTTATATGCAGTAAATAAAAAATAATAATGTTACTTCATTTTTAGCTCGACTGGCCCCCAAAAGTAAATTCCAATAGGTTCCACAACTGACACTGTTATACGACTTTGACATTATGACTTTCAGAAGTACCACATATACTGAAAACTCAAATATTTTAAATGCTTTAATTATCAACTGAATTGTGTAAAGTGGAGTATGAAACTTAATTCATGCTAGGGAAGCATGCTTCCAATGCTCTTTAATTCTTCTCATACAATATGGAAAGAATAGCTAGATATTTTCTTCCATCCATATAACAAATCCGGCCCATCTAATTTATTCATGCAAAGTACATTCATTTGTCCTTAGTAAAACTTTCTGTATTATGTTCATAAGGCTTTCCCAGGATCAAAAAAATGGTAAGAGAATTTTATGAGCAGCAAGAAAAGGCTGCTGAAGTCATGAACAAACTCGTAGAAAGTATTGCAGAGGATGGTGGGATGGATCCCAACATAGGTATTCCTCTATCCTTTTCAACCCTTTTTCATTAGCTGATCATCATATATAAGATTATCTCCAAGTGATCATGTCCAAGGAAATTTGTTTAAAGATAGTGTAGAAAGCTATTTTTCTAGACTGCTTATTATGCATCGAAGAATGATTAGACATATGGGCTCATTATTACTACAAGACGTTTATTATGCATATCGTTGATGAACACTTGTTTTTGCAAGTGGAAACCCTTACTCAAATCAGAATCTACATACAATTTAATAATACAGAAATTTATGTCTCGATCGTTTGAATCTTGAGATGAGAATAGAAATTTGGGAATAGTAATGAAGTAGTTTGTGAATGTTAGTGAAAATGGTTTTAGTTAATATGTTTTATGAAGTTTTAGAAAAGGATAGAGAAAAAAATTGAATATAAATATTATAAAGTTAGAATATTGTTATAATATAATTTTTTTTTTAGGATTTAAAAAAGTTAGAATTGTTTTTTTTTATCTTGTTTGAAAGTTTGAAAAATTTATAATGATTATATAAAAAAATTAAAAATTTGAAATTGAAATGCTTATGTATTTGTAGTGTTTGGATCATGTTGATGAGATGAGATGACATAATATGACTATATTAAACCATCTTGCAATCCAAATGGGGGCCTTAGTTAATGATATTCCTTAAACATTTTAAACAGATCGAGAAAACAGCATCCCTAACTTATCACTGTAATTTGTTTATGATGAGTTAAATTGTAAGTTAAGCAATATATATATCTTCCGTAATGGATCATTAATCTATATATATATATATATATATATATGTATGTATATATTGTAACGACCCAATAAATAATCTATAGCAGGTGTGATAGATAAAATAGTAATCTCGACAAGCAATAATAAAAGAAAAGAAATAATCTAGAGCTTTATACAATATACCAAATTCTACTACTTTAATTAACACATGTACCATAATAATTTAACATTCATGTCATGCACTATCTTGTATAGTGAATGCAACAGTCCCACATTGCATGCCACACTAGTACCGTCAGCATTCATCCATTGAGTGTGCTGGCAGGGTAGTGCCACATAGTAATGCCATGTCAGCCGGTGATCATCTGCATAGGTCCATAATCCATGCACTTATCACATCTCCTGCATATAAATTGACTTTTTGGTTTAGGGTCAATGGCAAGGGAGACACCCATACTAATTGCAGCAAAAAATGGTAATATTAAAATGATTGAGAAGATCCTTGAAATCTTTCCTGAGGCTGTATATGACGTGGATTCAAACATGAAGAATATAGTGCTATTATCAGTGGTGCATAAGCAATTTCTCGTGTACAACCTCTTACTACAGAAGAAGGAGAAGAATATTATACATGATAGTATGTTTTGGGAAGTAGACAACGAAGGGAATACTGCACTGCATCTTGCTGCAAAGGTAGGAAGTCCTAATTTTTGGCCAGTTCCTGGAACCGCATTGCAAATGAATTGGGAAATCAAATGGTTTGAGGTATGGGTTCCAACATGTATGCCTTCAAGAATTGATTCTCCGACACCTTTGATAGTAATATTCTTAGCTAGGCCTGATTGTGCTATGATTCCTAACCAAAAATTGTTTGAAAATGGAGTTACGCCATGTATTCCACACCAACTTTCACAATAATAAGCTCCCTTAATCAATGCAGAATGTAAAAGCACGCATGCCAGAGAGGTCTCGTTTTATCCGCAACAACGCGGGCGAAACCCCGGAGGAGGTCTTCACTAAATCACACGAGAATCTTGTCAAAGAAGGCGGAAAGTGGCTGACCGACATTACCGCAATAGCAAGCCCAGTTGCAACAGGTCTCTTTGTCGCCATTGCTTTCTCATCCTTACCCAATGTGGATGTCAAAAAACTCCACAAGAACTCTTTCAAGTCAAACTTCGAGGTGGACTTACTAACGACCTTACTGTCCTACGGCCTTTCAATGACAGCAGTGTTATTTTTCATTTTAGTCATCACATTTTCTCGCAGTGAAAGGAGTTTTCGCACATTCCGTAGTACATTGGGTTTGCTTCTCTTGGGGCTAACTGCCTGTTACTTTTCTGCGCTAGCCACTCTCACAACTTTCGTTGGTGGACGTTTCTATTTCGACATCGTGGATCCCGAGAGACGTGAATTTGACCGTAAATATACAGTCATTATTTATGTCGGAATAGTTTTTCTAACAATAGTCACGATGATACCGTACCTTGGTATGTTAGTAGCATTCATGGGAGATTTTAGGAAAATTGCATTTTTTCAAATTCTTTTTGGGCTAAATAATATTGATTAACTCCATGCATTTCCTAATAATTAAGAGGGATTTGTGTACTATGTGTGTTCTATTTCATTGACCAATATATGATCTGGTTGTTATGAATAGTATTTTCTCAACTCAAGTCGTTTTTCCAATTAGCTCTACAAGTAATTCTGTTATTGCTTTATCACTCTGCATGTTTGCTTTGTGCTTTAAATCCTTCTACTTGCAAGCCCTTTAGAGAACACATGACTTAGGTCTACCACCCGCACAATGCAGGTGGGCAGCCGCCCACTTTGGTTCCCAACCTCGCCCGGGCGTGCACTTTTTGGCTCCATCTCCCACCTCCATGCTTGTGGTCATCCTGCACATACATGCAGGTATCCTCGTCCGACTCTCGAGCAGGCGGATTGCCTTACAAACCATCTGGCCACTCAGCAGGCCTGAATAACCATTAAGTTCTCAGTATGGCTTTTTAAAAGATAATTTTCTATTTTTAAATCTCAATTAAAATTTTAAATTATATTTACTATAAGAAATTTGATTTTTATGGACAAAATATTTTAGGGATGATTTAAATTCTATCCCTAAAAGTAGTTATTTGAGACGAAAATTATATTTCATCTAAAAACATGGTAGCGGCTTTTTACACATTCGAACGGATTTATAAACTGTTCAAATGCTAATGATTCGTTCAAACTATGTCGTAGCATAGGCCACCCACCTCTGCTCACAGATCAAGCCCCATCCTCTATCGCAGATTATAGAAGACAGACTCCTTCCATCCTAGAAAAAATTGCGAAAGTCTTCTATAATAATCTCGCGCTCAACCAATATTGGCCTCCTCAACTCACTAGCTTCAACACTTGGTTGCCTGCCTTCCTTCCTTTAATACCCTTTATTTACGTGTATTTTTAATGAATAATTATTTAAATTATTATAATTACTCTTTTGTTTTAAATTTAACACGTTAATCGTTAGATTTATTTTATGATTTTTAAATTGTGAAATTTATTTTAATGTGCTTTCTTAATATTAATTACTGTTCATTATTTAAATTTCTCTTTGTTCTAAATTATTTTATTATTGAGTTTTATTATCTTATTTTATTTAGTCACTGCGTTTAAGTTATTTTATTTAAATCACCATTTTGAAATCATTTTTCATTGGATCAGTTTTGAGACCTCGAGTTGAAAAGACTAAACCTCATTTTCTTTCCCTTCCTTTTTTTTTTCTTCTTTCTTTTCCCTTATTTTTCTTCTTCTCCCCTGTTTTTCCCGTGCACGACTAGCCCCCTCTCATTTTCTCTCCGTGTGTTTCTCTCTCGCCAGACCAGCCACCATGCACCGTCGGTTGTCACCGCCCACTTCACCGTTCTCACCTCACCCCGGTGACCACCACCCCACCAGAATCAACCTCCACTTCTTAGCCACTCTCTCTCTCTCTTCATAGCACCCGAAACCCACTGGTTTCCTCTCCCTGCGCCGTCGTCCACCACTCTAAGACGTCGCCACCGCCACCAACCATCTCCTCCCTCTCCGACAGCCTCCCCCACCCTAGTCTCCATCCCCATGGTCCCTCTCTCTCTTCCTGTGGCATTGGAAACCCATTCGGGTTCTTCACCGTTGCGTCGCCTTGCGCCACTCCCTAACGTCACCGCCCGGTCCACCGACTTCCTCTCTCGCTGGCCATTTTCCACAACCAAACCCAGCCCCTAACAGCATCTCCTTCCCCTCCATCGAGCACCCAACCGAAATGGGTTTCGCTCCCTCTCACAGCTAGATCCACCACCACGCAGCCACCCAAGGCTCCAAGACGCCACCACCTACATCCCATCACCTCCCTTAGTCCCTCCATGCCCCTCCATAGCCAGCCAAGCTCTCCCTTCAAAATTCCCTGTTGTGAGACCCACAACCACTCCTTGTAAAACATTGCTCCGCCACCTTCGACATCACCCTTGATCTTGTGCGCCACTAATCTTTCAAAGTTTTGCCTTTTTAGCGCTATAAGTATTTTTCAAAAAACCTTTGAGATTTAAATATATTTTATATTAACAATATTTTGTGATTTGGTTGGTTGAGCCAAACTGAGTCCGATGAGTTTAGGGATCGGTTGGATTGGAGGACGGAGTTATGTATGCGTTTGGTTGATGTTGAGATTTGTTGGTTGTTGGATATTTGTTTCCTGTCATACATGGCATAAGTGCACGCATGTTCATGTTTGTAAAGGAAAACTGGGTTTTCGCATAAGTGCACGCATGTTCATGTTTGTAAAGGAAAACTGGATTTTCGCATAATTGCATGCATGTTCATGTGTTGGAAATGAAAACTGGGTTTTCATGTGTAAATATATTTTCAAGTGCATGTGTATCACGACCCCAAGCCGAAATGGGGCATTATCTCAGTGGAGCTCCTTTGGTCATTCAGGAACGGAATATACTGAGTGACGTCCCCTGGGTTGTCGTTGGGCAACAACGGGATCGAACGGGATGGTAACGCTCTCGTGCCGACTTCGTGGCCTCTCTGCTCGCAGGGGCTAGAGGATGGGGCGGAAATTGGGTGTCGCTCATTATGAAGTCACACGCGCGATCATGACCCATGGTGTGCTGATGATCCCTAGGGGAGATCATGGTGCATACGGTAAAATGGATAATGGGCCATTTTCTAGCAAAACGGCGAACTTTGATAAATGGATTTATATGAAACATTTTCTGGAAAAATGGTAAATTTTATATTGGGCAATTTTCTGAAAAAATGGCAATATTTGGTTAAAGGATATGAGGACCATTTTATGGAAAAATGGTGAAATTTATGTTGGGCCATTTTCTGAAAAAATGGCGGATGTTTTTAATGGAATGTTTTGGACCAAATGGGATTTTGGCATGGGTGAAAATTTTGGGCAATGGTGACTTTTGGGTCTCATGCTTCTGTCACCATGTGCATGCATATTGTTGTTGCATGAATATATTTTTATCTTGTAGACTGTTTGGATTATTACTTACATGCGGTATCGTTTCTTGGTACCGTAAATTTTAATGCAGATGATGATGCAGAGCCTGGGATGTAGCTCTATCAGAGGAGTGATCGAAAGATCACTTTCTCATGGGATGGGATTTTTGTCCTGCTGTTGGTTATTGTATTTTGGTTTATTTACGTTTTTATCGGAGAATTGTATTAGTTTTGAAAACTCTTGTATTTAAGCAAACTTGTATTTAAACAAATTCTGATACTTAATTGATCGACTTAACTTATCTGCTGTGTCTTTTGTCTTACACGTGTTGCATGTGCGCACACTTAGCACTTGTCATTAGGGTGTGTGACCCGTGTTGTCATCATCCCGACGCCTCAATTTCCACGTGTCCGTACGTGGGAGTTGGGCCACACCTCTCATGTTTTCTATCAACACATGTCATTAATTCATTGATCATAAAACAAATAAACAAAGAATATAAATAAAATGAAATTTGTAATTATGTTATACTGAGTACTATTCGAATAGCAAATATGCAGTTTGAACTAATAGTTAGCCTATTTGAAGAATAAATAAAACCACTTAAATGCAACTTAAACTTAAAACTTGCATAATAACAATACTCTTACCTTAGTGCTTTCTCTTCCACATTGTCTTAATGTTCAATTCATTCTTTACTTAAACCTCCTTCACTTAAGACAGTTCAATTAACCAATTCATTGTTCATATATTTATTCATCAACCTTTGGTTAATTTAAAAGTCATAGCATGTGACCCCTTGAGGTCACCTTTCTAAATTCTTTCATCCATCTTCATGGCATTACATTTTAAAGTGAATCTCCATACTTCACTTTATAGGTTAAGAAAAAATAACCCTCTCACCTCCATCATTCTCTTCCTACCATCAATTCCAATTCATAACTTTATCTAAGTTACATAACTCTTCTTAACGACTACATATATTCATTCCTCCATTCATGTATCATTTATCCCTTCCTCCAATCTATGACAGTCCCAAACTCTGCCTGAGATTTGATGGAACTTTTAACCATTGGGACATACAACACAAGGTTATATACTTCTATTCAAGATAGTTGAGGATGCAATGCACCTAGCATGTATCTAACATTATGCAATAAATTTAGCGGGTATTTTTTTTTTCCTTTGAGAAATACACATTACCGTAATTCTAAATCCCAAAACATAAACACTTGTACATAACTATTCACATAAACGAAAGTCACATAAGCCATTCGGGAGGCTAAGTTAAACCATACAATAACCAAAGTAGGGTCCCTAAAACATGGGCCCTCTCAAACCTCAGAAGAGATGTACTTAATATAGATTATAAGATCCAAAACCTCTTCCTGTACTTCCCATAATTTCTATAATCTTAGCCAATAACGTCAAATTGCCTTCCATGAAGTGATTAATGAACACAATGCGATTCTCAATGTGAAAAATTTCCACCACCACCCTTGGGTGCATGACTTCACTCCAGAAACTAGTTACTTGGGTCCCACTTGATGCCTTTTGACTTCACCTTCTCAACCAGATGTTTCACTCCATTTTTAAACACTCCAGAGTGGATAAAGAAGTTCCACTAGGATAACTCCCTATTCTAGCATTTTGGGTAATGATAAAAATAAAAGACTCCAAATGACTTGAAAATATTTCATGACATACTCAATACATGTGACATGGCATGCATGTAACAAATAAACATGTAGTAGATGATGTGATTTTATTGCAACGTGATCATTTAACACACGTACATGCTTACACCGAATTTAGATGTTGAGTACTGTGGAGTCTGGTCCACATCGCTCGAGTGGAGGCATTAGCCGCTCGAGCGAAATCAGGCAGAGTCGAAAGCTATAAGGCAGCTCGACAGTGAGCTCGAGCGGTTGCGGGAAAGGGAGTTCGCTCGAGCGGAGGCATTAGCCGCTCGAGCGAAGTAAGGCAGAGTTGAACGCTCGATGTCCGCTCGACAGTGAGCTCGAGCCGTTGCGGAAGGGAGTTCACTCGATGCGCGCTCGACACGC
The DNA here is from genome assembly GCA_011037825.1 of Carya cathayensis. NCBI lineage: Eukaryota > Viridiplantae > Streptophyta > Magnoliopsida > Fagales > Juglandaceae > Carya > Carya cathayensis. The sequence goes on along the minus strand of QGSO01000138.1, from coordinate 2,192,440 downwards.
CGCTCGAGCGAATATCGTATATTTTCAGATCTAGGATTTTTTCTGCCGTTTGACTATAAATATGTGTTTTCTACACTTATGGTCGTACTGTACAACACTGTTGGTGAACAGTATTTCGCCCCTCCATTGTAGTGTGATTCCTCAAGCAATAAAATCCTCTGCAGCTCCCGTGGATGTAGGCAATTTGCCAAACCACGTATATCTGTGTGTCGTGTGTGATTTTCTCTTTCATATTCTTTATTTTCACTTTATTATCATCGTTTTTCACAACAATTGGTATCAAGAGCCAAGGTTCGGGTCTAAGGAAAAACGATGGCTGGAGATGAAGTGAACGTATTGGGGATCGAGAAGTTTGATGGCACGGATTTTGGTTACTGGAGGATGTAGATAGAGGACTACCTCTATGGGAAGAAATTCCATCTTCCATTATTTGGAAAGTGACCGGAAAAGATGGATGAGGCTGATTGGAATCTGTTGGATCGACAGGTTCTGGGGGTTATTCGATTAACCCTATCGAGATCCGTTGCACACAACGTCATCAAGGAGAAGACGACTGCGGATCTCATGACGGCTTTGTCAGGTATGTATGAAAAGCCGTCAGCGAATAACAAGGTACACTTGATGAAAAAGTTATTCAATTTAAAAATGGCAGATGATATGTCTATTGCACAACATCTGAATGATTTTAATACTATTACAAATCAATTGTCGTCTGTTGAAATTGAATTTGATGATGAGATACGTGCACTGATTTTGTTGGCTTCATTGCCAAATAGCTGGAAAGCCATGAGAATGGCTGTTAATAATTCTGCTGGTAAATCTAAGCTAAAATATGATGATATTCGTGATTTGATTTTGGCTGAGGAGGTGCGCAGAAAAGATTCTGGCTAGACCTCGAGTTCGAGTTCAGCACTGAATGTTGATTCTTGAGGGAGATTACAAGATAGGAACTCAAACAGAGGAAGATCAAAATCAAAGCACAGGGGCAAGAGCAAGTCAAGGCTTGGTCAGCAGGCAACTTGCTGGAATTGTGGCAAAGCTAGCCATATAAAGAAGAACTGCAAAAATCCTAAGAAGACAGAGAATGATAGTGCTAATATTGTAACTGAAGAAGTACAGGATGCACTATTACTTGTAGTTCATAGTCCAGTTAATGACTGGATACTGGATTCAGGGGCTTCCTTCCACATCTTCCCACCGGGAGTTAATGTGGAATTATGTTGCAGGTGACTTTGGGAAGGTGTATCTTGCTGATGGAGAGACTTTGAACGTGGTGGGGATGGGAGACATTAACATTGCACTCCCTAACAAGAACAAATGGACCTTGCAAAAGGTCAGACACATTCCTGAGTTGAAGAAAAACCTCATTTCTGTTAGGCAGCTCGATGAGTGTGGTCATTCAGTAGTGTTCTCAGATAGCACCTGGAAGGTCACAAAAGGGGCATTGGTACTGGCTCGGGGTAAGAAAACTGGTACACTATATATGACTACCGGTTTGATTAACACTATTGCTACTACCGTTGTAGAGAGCACAGTAGATTTGTGGCATTGTAGGCTTGGCCATATGAATCAGAAGGGTATGAAAGAACTTCTGTCTAGAGGCAAGCTACCAGAACTGAAGTCAGTTGATCTCAATATGTGTGAGAGTTGCATTATGGGGAAACAGAAGAAGGTCAGTTTCTTGAAAAGTGGCAGAACGCCAAAGACAGGAAAACTGGATCTTGTACACATAGATGTGTGGGGACCTTCTCCAGTGGCATCTCTTGGAGGTTCTCGTTACTATGTCACGTTCATTGATAACCATAGTAGGAAGGTATGGTTTATTTCTTGAAGCATAAATTTGATGTATTTAGTGTATTCAAAACTTGGAAGGCCATGGTTAAGACAGAGACAGACTTAAAACTAAAATGTTTAAGGTCTAACAATGGTGATGAGTACATTGATGGTGGGTTCAAGGAGTACTGTGCAGCTTAGGGTATCAGAATGGAGAAGATCATTCCTGAGACACCACAGCAAAATGGAGTTGTGGAGCGTATGAACAGGACCATAAATGAGCGTACTAGAAGCATGAGATTGCACGCCGGACTACCACCAACTTTCTGGGCAGATGCGGTCAGCACTGTCGTCTACTTAATCAACAGGGAGCCATCCGTCCCATTAGATTGTGAATTGCCTGAGAAGGTTTGGAGTGGGAAAGAGGTCAAATTTTCTGATCTTAAAACTTTTGGTTGTCTTTCTTATGTTCTTATTAATCCTGATGCTCGTAGTAAACTTGAGACTAAGTCAAAGAAATGTTATTTCATTGGCTATGGAGACGAGGCATTTGGCTATCGTTTCTAGCATGATCAGGGTCGGAAGATCATAAGAAGCAAGAATGTGATTTTTAATGAGAAGATTTTGTACACGGACAAGTCTAGTACAGCTTCTGAAGTAGCTCCTCAGGAGTCCGAGTTCGTAAGACTGGATGACCTACCAGAGGTCACAGTGCAGTGTAGAGATGTGAGTGACGAGGAGAGTGGGTCCAGTGCACCCATTCCTATTATTCCGCAGTCACAGCTGTAGTTCGCAGGTCAGTTAGGACTAGACGTCCTGCACAGCGTTTCTCACCAACCTTGAACTACATTTTATTGACAGATGGTGGAGAACTGCAGAGTTATGAAGAAACCTTGCAAGATGAAAATTCTAGCAAGTGGGAGCTGGCCATGAAAGATGAGATGGATTTCCTGCTAGGGAATCAGACATGGGAGTTGACAGAACTTTCATCAGGGAAGAAGGCATTACACAACAAGTGGGTGTACCGGGTGAAAACTGAGTATGATGGCAGTAAGAGGTACAAGTCTAGACTTGTTGTAAAAGGCTTTCAGCAGAAGCAGGGTATTGATTACTCTGAGATCATTTCTCCTGTGGTGAAGATCACAACCATCAGGATGGTATTATCTATGGTTGCTACCGAAGATTTATTTCTTGAGCAGTTAGATGTGAAGACAGCATTTCTTCATGGAGACCTTGAAGAAGACATCTATATGCACCAGCCTGAGGGGTTTGTAGTACAGGGAAAGGAAGATTCAGTTTGCGGATTGAAGAAGAGCTTGTATGGCCTGAAGCAAGCTCCTAGACAGTGGTACAAGAAATCTGATAACTTCATGCACAGTGCAGGGTACATCAGATGTCAGGCAGATCACTGTTGCTATGTCAGACATTTTGACAATTCTTATATTATTCTACTGTTGTATGTGGATGACATGCTTATTGCAGGGGCTAGTATTGATGAGATCAATAATCTGAAGAAGCAGATGTCAGAGCACTTTGCAATGAAGGATTTGGGAGCTGCAAAGCAAATCCTTGGCATGAGGATTGTCAGAGATAGAGTCAGAGGTACGTTGAGACTCTCACAGGCTGAGTATGTGAAAAAGGTACTCAACAGGTTCAATATGGACAAGGCCAAACCAGTTGGCACACCCTTGGGCAGTCACTTCAGACTCAGCAAGAATCAGTCACCCGAGTCAGAGGAGGAACAAGACTACATGAGTAAGGTTCATTATGCCTCAGCTATTGGTTCACTTATGTATGCTATGGTCTGCACAAGACCGGATATTGCCCATGTAGTGGGAGTTGTGAGTAGATACATGAGTAGCCCAGGAAAACAACATTGGAAAGCAGTGAAGTGGATTTTGAGGTACCTAAAAGGCTCCTCAGAAACCTGCTTGTGTTTCTCAGGAGAGAGTTTAGAGGTGCAGGGCTATGTTGATGCTGATTTAGCTGGAGACATTGATAGTAGGAAGAGTACCACGGGTTTTGTTTATACTCTTGGTGGTACTGCAGTGTCATGGAGTTCTAATCTACAGAAAATAGTTTCTTTGTCTACTACAGAAGCTGAGTATATTGCAGTGTCAGAGGCTGCAAAAGAGATGATATGGCTACAAGGTTTCTTGGAGGAATTGGGTAAGAAAAATCAAAAAAGTACTCTCTACAGTGATAGTCAGAACGCCATATTCTTTGCAAAGAATCCAACATTTCATTCCAGGACCAAGCACATTCAAATCAGGTATCACTTCTGTAACAGCCCGCCAGAAATTTAACAGTGGAATTTCTATAGACTTTATAAACCTTGTGAATACCCTATAAGTTTTCACGAATCGATCAATCGCATAGGTTTTAGTCTGTCAACATAGTCAGTGTTATCACTCACTATAGTGCCAAAAATGCAATTTTAATTGTTTGAGATAGTTAGAAGTGCCAGATTACATTATAGTTTATGCCACTAGACTCAATAGAATATTTAGGATTTTATAGTCAAAAACCTATTTTCATAATTTCAGACGAAAACGACTGTTCGAAACTGTGAATTTATTTATATGGGCACTTCGGTGTTGAGTTTTGGAAAACGGTTTTCAATGTAGGTTAATATGAATATTTAGGATTTTTCAGTACTAAGTTTATTACGCTTTTTTTTAGAGTGAATACTAGCCTCGATAAGCGTACTAAGTGCAGTGTTTTCAAAATCACAGTGTGGAATGTCCAAATTAGGTTAGAGAAGTTTTATTTGGATACTTGGCAAGATCTTAGCCACACATAGTGAATAGTATTAGACACTTGGCACAAAGAGGAATCATTACATGGATTTGTGAAGGAAATCAAGGTGTAAGATCATGCCACCTAAGCAAAACCTTTTTCATCTGATCAACCAAATTGAGCCAGATCAAAGAGGGTTTCAACCTTAGTGAAACCCTAAATGGTTGGAATCCAATTGAAACCCCAAAAGCTTAGTTGCAACCGAAACCCTAAACGGTTTCCCCAAACCCTAAATTGGCCTTCAAACCCTTTTCGATCCAATTTCTAGCATTGTGTTTAATCACTTGATTAAATCACTTCCACATACTATTACTTTCTCAAATTCTTGTTATGACATCATTATCCAACCTTTTAAACCTTGGAAATTTGATTGGGCCAAGAAAAATTGGATTTAGACTTGATAGCATCTCAAACCCTAACCAAACCCCCTTTAAACCCCAAATTGAAGCCCACTTGGTTGGGGCCCACCAAGGCCCACGAATTTGGCCACCTTGGCAAAGCTTCTTGGAGAATTTTCCTCCCCTACATGGTATACCATTCACTGCCCTTGGCTGCACCCAATAGTGCCTTGATGAGATGGAGAAACCCACCCCATCAACCTCCACACCTCATAGTTTCTACAGGCAGTCCTTTGCCCCCCACTATTCTTCACTTTATGTCACATAACCACCTCCAATCAAGGGTCATTAAGGTCCATATCTTCCCCCTACAGAAGGTTTGAGTCATGCAAGACACACTTACTTCACTTTCATCACTTCTTCACCCCGTTCTTAGAGAGAAACCCAAAAGAGCTCTCTCGGGCAGATTTCTGGGTCTTCTTGCGTGGAGCTTTTCGACCCTTTGTAAATATTTTCACACAATAACTCCTTCATAAAAGTTGTTCTTCTTTGAATCTAGTTTCCGTAGTTATATTATTCATATCATTTAATGGTCATTTTGTTGGTAAAAAGTATTTTTAACCATGGAAAGGTCATTCTAGGCGTGAATCTGGAGAGTATGTTATGTTTTGGAGTTTTTAACCAAGCTAATGGACATGTCTTGGTCCGAAAATTTTATGGAGTGTTTTTAGAATGTGTTTAAGAGTTTTAATTGAGGTTTTGTTGCATGAATAAAGCTTTTGATGATAGATTTGCTTAGATCTAGAAACTTGAAAATTGGAAATGGCAAAACAGTTTTTATTTGGAGAAAGTTTGAATATTTCGAGGTTTGATCTTACTCTAAAGGCTTTGATATTTTTATATGATGATACTAAGTCTCTTATTTTCATCTTAGGATATTATTTTGAAGATATTTATTATTAGTTTCAAAGATATGATTTTTTCTATGCAAGAGGATTCCGGTTAGGCCTAAGATTTGATGTGTTTGGGTTAGATCTATGTTTTATTGATTTTTAGCCATGTGATTTCAAGTTTGATGGTTGGATCCTATTTAAGACACATTATTAAACCATGTGATGCATTATTTCGAAGATCTCACATTGTTAAGCCATTGATCAAGAGATTTATCAAAACTAGTTGAGGAAAAAGTTTATGTTTTCTGACTAAGTGTAAAACCAAAAACTCCAAGTGTTATTTTGTGATTTTGGTGACTTTAGTTTGATTATTTAAAACATGGTTGATATTAGGATGATGTTATGAATATGTTAGAAGTAAGATTTGATTTTTGTAATTCTTGGAGATGTTTTTATTTAGGGTCAAAGCTTGTAATTAAGTGTTTGAATGTTTTTTCAAAAAGTTTGGCGTTGATTATAAGCTTTTTCTAAATGGATGTTTTAAGTATGGTTTTAAAATTAGGATTGGAAGATTTTTGTTGCAAATTTTGGTTTAAGCATGAATTTTGAAGTTTGAAGGAATTGCAACAAAAATAAGAGAAATGGCCTATGGATGTTTTGGCCATAGTGTGTTTTCCTTAGTTGTGATTTGTTTTAAATTTTTCTAAATTGATATTTGAGTTTAGGACAAAATGTACATGAGGAATGTAAATTTTGAAAGTTTTTGGAGTTAGGATGTGAAATCCTTAAGTTAGGGGTAAAATTGTCATTTTTCCACATATAGAGGGTAAAATGGTAATTTTACCCTAAGTTAGCTTGTTTTCATATTTCTAATTGTTAGTAATTAAATTTCTAACTTTTAGAATACCTTCTTACAGTTTCTCGTGTTTCGCGCTTTATTCTTGTAGAACGCGACGATCGAGGTAAGTTAGCTTTTAACTTACTATCAGTTTATTGTGTATGTATGATGGGTAAGAGAACTACAATTTATGTGTGTATGTTATCATATATGCCATGTCATTACATGTTTATCTATTACGCATGATTTATTCTTTCATGAATATTTATCTGTTACACAATCTTTTCTATCATGCAATGTTGTATGTTATAAGTATGCCAAGTTAAGTATGCCATATGTTACATGTATGTCATATCATATGATATTCACTGTTGCAAGTATGTCACGTCAAGTATGCCATCTGTTACATGTTCGGTCATGTTACGAAGTGTTTCCATCTCAAGTAAGTCATGTCTTTCAAGTTACGTTTAAGCCAATTATGTCTAGCGTACTCCTGGTGTAATCATTCTGATTGTTAGGGTACGTGTTTTTAAGATACTCTTGATGGAATCATTCTAATTGTCAGAGTAATATGAGGTACTCCTGGTGTAATCATTTTGATTGCTAGGGTACATGTTTTTAAGATACTCTTGATGGAATCATTCTGATTGTCAGAGTAATATGAGGTACTCCTGGTGTAATCATTCTGATTGTTAGGATACGTGTTTTTAAGATACTCTTGATGGAATCATTCTGATTGTCAGAGTAATATGAGGTACTCCTGGTGTAATCATTCTGATTG
>QGSO01000138.1:2146517-2181567 GCA_011037825.1 Carya cathayensis | reverse complement strand
GGAGGTGGCGCCGGCTGGGTGGGCTGAAGGCACGAACGGAGGGAGAGGGAGAGAAACGCACGGGCTGGGGGGAAAACAGGGGAGGAAAAGAAAGAAGAAGAAAAAAGAAAAAAGAGAAAAGAAAAAGAGGAAAAAGAAAAAGGGAAGAAAGAAAGTGAGATCCAGTCCTCACTCCGGAAACCAAAACTGTTCCGCCAAAGACGATATTAAAAACATAAACGACTAAAATAAATTAAACACTACATCAAATAAATAAATAAACATCATTTAAAATATTTTAAACACAACGTCGAGCTAAAATATAATAAATAACTAGTAAAAACCAACTATTAATTTTTTAAATCCAAAAACGAGCTAAAATAAATTAAACAGAAATATTAAACTCACAGCAAATAAAATCCAATTAAAATCCGATAAATTAAAATAAAGAACTATTATTTTAATTAAATTAAAATATTCATTCAGTGAAAATACACGTAAAAGCGGGTCATCACATTCGCTCAACAATGAGCTCAAGTCGTTGCGGAAGGGAGTTCGCTCAACGCGCGCTCGACACGCCGCTCGAGCGAATATCGTATATTTTCAGATCTAGGGTTTTTTCCACCATTTGACTATAAATATGTGTTTTCTACACTTATGGTCGTACTGTACAACACTGTTGGTAAACAGTATTTCGCCCCTCCATTGTAGTGTGATTCCTCAAGTAATAAAATCCTCTGCAGCTCCCGTGGACGTAGGCAATTTGCCAAACCACATATATCTGTGTGTCATGTGTGATTTTTTCTTTCATATTCTTTATTTTCACTTTATTGTCATCATTTTTCACAACATTAGAGACTCTCAAAAATAACATTATTAGTTCTAAAATCATTCTAAGACACTAACTCACACATTTCACAAAGGTTTAAACTCACTACATCAAAGAAAATGCCAAAATATCAAGATAAGGTCATATAGAACCAACTCTTGATGTTCTTGGTCTAGCAATTTCATATCAACTCCAAGGACTCCAAAAGTCCATAAATAGTTCGTCTAACATGTTCAACATTCTAACTTAGGTGAAAGCATGCTTGTAAAAGCAACCAAAAATCCATAAAATAACTTAGAACAATTGGTTTGCTAGAACACTATGAAACTGCGTATAGTGTGCTTTAGGACTTGAAACACAGTGACTAGATCCTTGATTTGCATGCAATGCGTCTTCAAATAACACAATGATATATCTCACATTCAAGTTCTAACTTGATCCAAGCATTAAGTCTTGCATGTAATGCTAAGAATTTTTTCAAAACATGTTATCAAACCCTAGAGCCTCAAGATTATGTTTAAAACAAAATCTTGCATGTTCATCATCATTCCAACAAAGATCGAAACCATAACTGTAACAACCCGCTCCCAATAAAGTCATTTTTAAAATTTTTGGGGAACCGGTGTGCTACTACACTTGAATTTAAAATTTTCTTCTTCTTAACGAAGCGCTAGATATGAAAGATCTCATAAATAAATAAATTTAATCTTTATTAAATACTTTAAATCTAAAAAAAAAAAAAAAGGTCTGCAGAAGCACTTATTTAAAATCACTAAAGTCTCAAGTACTTATCAAAATAAATTATTAAACTAAAATCATAAAACTAATCACAGCATAATCTGTCTAGGCCTTTGCCTTGCTTCTTGGGGTCAAGTCCTGTCCTATAGTCCCATCCTCATAAAATCATCACCTGAGGTGGTTAAAATATAAAAACAAACAAAAATGAGTCGAATACTCAATAAACAACACATCATACAGTAAACATAATAAACATAGGGTTTTCTTGAAAATATGCATACTCATATATACATACGTAAATAACATGAACATGAACTTATATTTCACTTATCATAGGCCGGTACCCACTGTTGACCCTCGTGAGTTAGGGTTAGCGAATCTAAGTGGATTCTGATTCCGCCTATGGCCGCAGGTTGTGGAATCCATAGATAAGGAAGGCACATTGGGTGCACTACCAGCATGTATAACCCGCCAATGCAATATGCCATAGCATACGGTACCTTCTTGGTATCATAACATAGGCCGTTACGTATCTTATCATTCATACTTCATCATAATCATCTTTGCATACTTGTCATATCTTATCATATCATAGATTTCAAGTGACATCGCATGTTTCATAAAATGTCGTGATACATGTTTCTTCAAATAAAATCATGATTTTTCATAAACATTTTGATGCACGCACAATTCCTTTCATAAAATTATGAATTTTCATAAATAATTTAATGCATAAATCTTCGCATAAATCATGGATTTTCATAAAATATTTAATGCATGTATTCCAACTAACACGAAACTTGTGCATAAAATCATGATATTTATGACTCTGGTACATAAAAAGAGGCTCCCAATAGAGGGCATATATGCATAATAATATTTTTATAAAAGACATGGCATGTACCGTATATACATGTAAGGGTATGATCATGCTACTTACCTTGTAGTGCTAATCTAATATTACTTAAATGAAGCTGATTTCCTATAGATGAAACAAGTAATTTCTATAAAAATTTACACACAGTTTGTAACACCCGGGCTCAACCCGTGTCTTTTTTTTTTTTTAATATTTTTGGGCTTATGCGTATGAAAAGCCAAATTGAGTGTTCGAGTATTTTTGGAATAGATCACTACGAGCTTAAAATCTTTGTTTTGGCAAAATAAGATTTTCTTTAGGCTTGATAAAAATCTTTGAAATAGGTTAAAAAAATTTAATGGCTCAAGAAAATTTTTGGATAACTTGGATTATTTTATTTAGAGGTTGAGTTGAGGCATAACTCAAGGAAAAAGCCCGAACTTGTACACTCTGAAATCCAATCCCATGGGAACCAACCAATGTTTAGTTTTTTTTTTTTTACCCCCCACCACACATGACTCTAGCACTCCCACACATGCACATTTCTCCCTTTCTTTCTCTAGGGCTTTCCATCACCTATATATATGCATATATTATTTCGTGCATGAAGGTAGAAACTGCCCAAGCTATTCCTTGCGGCACCTTTACAAACCACCAGCCACGGCATCCTAACGTGTTTTGACACTTCACCACCGTCCCCTTCTTCTACGCTCCTCAACAGCCAGCCACAAGAACCACCTTACCCCTCCATATTTAGCAACCATCTTCGAAGCCAAAGCCCCACCGTTCACCATGCAACCAGCCTGTACCCTCATGGTTTTACTCAACCATATCACACAGAAACTACAACTTCCTAAGGAGGTCAAGCCGCTGCATGCTCCTCCACATTAGAGATGGTGACATGGGTTGCCCCTTGTCCAATGGAAATACAATCATCACCTGTTCCAATTTTGGTGTTGGATACAGTGACAAGACTGGACCTGCTGATATGCATGCCATCGGTATTGGGGCTATTAGATGGAGCAATTATATTGAGGTCATGAGCGGTGAAGTTTTGGCAGTTAACGATGAGTGTGTGGAACGATTTGCTATTGAGGGAAGTGATGACACGAATCTCGGTGTTGTTCACAATGTAGAACTTGATTGACTGCATAAAACACATGCCGCATCATTCTAGTGTAATCATATCTTATTCTTTTATTTCATGAGTAGATACATAATTTGTATAAGTATAAAGTGTGCAGGGCTTACAGAGGGAAGAAGTTGGTAGTTGGAGTTTTCGTGACAATCATTGTACTTCCAGACAGTGGCACCTTTGCCATCGAAAGTTCCTCCGCCATTAAGTAGGAGACCATTGAGGTTTCCGAAGGCAAACCATATGGGAGAACTGTATTCAAAAATATATGTGGTTGCTTGAATAGTTCCTTGAACTCCAACAATCATAAAACCCTTGCATGGCCCTGCAAACATGACTGGCCCTGTCACAAATGTTCCTTTGGGAATAAAAAGCTTAGCAGGACCACCAAATTTACAAGTTGCAACCCATGCCTTCATGAATGCCTGAATGAAATATTCAACAGTATAATATAGGTTACTTGTTTAGATATATGCATGGTTTTTTTTTTTAAAGGATAATTATGCTAAATCCTTTAATATATTGTACCTTTTAAGTATGTCTCTTAATTTATGGATCGTAATGGAATAACATAAATCTTCAATTGAAAGTACTGATATTACTTTCTAGGCCAAGATCCTATATATAGAAGTAGAACTTTTAGCGAGTTCTTCTGTAACGTCCTAAGAAAGCTTCAGATTATTGCATCTCGGCTTATCCTCAAAAAAGACTAGCCAAATTTATAGACTCATATCGGGGCCAAAATAATAATACATGACCTTGGTTCATACTTCACATGGACTGGACAAGGCTTAAACAATATGAGATCCTATTTACCACACATTACACATTATATTACAATCAACTTGATCTTAAATTCCAAAGTCATCATCAGGTCAAATCTATCATGAGCTTTGCTAGGTACAAGCAAATTTTGTGTACTAATTCGCGCACATATAATATTTTTTTATGTAAAAAAAATTTTGAGAGAAGAAGAAAATTTTCTATTTCATGAAAATTATTTCCGCCTTCAATTCATATCGTTGCGTTAAATATATATCTTACAAATCAATATCGGTGCGCGAATTGGTGCGCAAAGTATGCTTGCAAGAAGAATTTTCCATCTATTATAGATGCGTAGATGACATAACTCAAATCATACATTCTTTTATTTGGATTGGCTCTAATACAATTTATGCTGACCCAAAGAAGGCCCAAACCAATACAAGATTATACTGGCTCAAATCATATATTTCTAGTTGGAATTGGCACTAGTTACATTTGTAACAATCCAATAAAAGCTCAAATCATACATTTGTGATTGGAATTAGTTCTAATACCATTTATGATGATCTAAGGAAAGCCAAACTATGTCCAGACCTATACTTTAAAAGGACTAGTCAATGTTACAAATGTAACCCTTTAGAGCTGTCATCATAAAGGATTTGATCAGCTTCTTCCTTCCAAAAAAATATGGAATCTTATTCACCACCTACACTAAACACAATTTTTGGTTATTTTAATTATTGGGGTATTCCAATTATTTGTGTCTAATATTGGTTAGTTAGTTAATGCAATTGACACTTACAACGTTAACAAAACAAAATAAGAGTTTTCTAAGATTGAGTGCAACTTTCAATATATTTGAATTAATTCAAGTGTGGTTGGAAGACCAAAGAGGTTGAGATTAATGTGTATATATATATGGGCTAGCTAGGCCGTGAGATTTTATATCATATCAGGAAGGAGTAGAAGTACTGTCGTTCGAATGCGAAAGAAAATAAATGTTATCGTCTTTGGAACTCACCTCTACATTATTTTTATGGCCATCTGCCTTAACACCATAAGAAGTAACATCGAACACCTTGGAACCAGTGCCACTAAGGCTACGACGATGATCCATGGATGCAACGGCCACGCAAGAGAGCAAAGCTAAGGTCGTCCCTAGGACAATAATGGCTGATTTTGCTTCAAATGATCTTTCTGTAATGGCCATGGCAACCTTAAGTGCTGGTCTTACATACGAGTTTGATCAATACATTTCATTGCAAAAGCTCCAGGCTTACAGCTTTTTAATTTATATAAATATATGCCTTGTTTTAGTATTAGTGACTATCTATCCGTTACTCCTCAACTATCTTTAGCTGTTTCCAAACATAAATGTGAATGTGGATATTGTTGTTTTGGGCTTGATCCTTTTTTAGGCTTGATCCAGCTGCTCTGCACCATCCAAATGCTACTCTGCACCATCTTATATATTGTTTTAGGTTGAACATAACTCCTACAACTCCCCAACTATCTCATTTAGTAGAGCTTCTCCTATAAAAGGAGAGCTCTGATGTGTGAAAGTGTGTGCATGAAAAACAGAGAGATAGAGAGCTTTATTTGAGTGTTGTACAAACACATTGAAATGTAGTAAATTTTCACTTTAGTGGATATAGGCAAGTTGTCGAACCACATAAATATTGTCTTTATCTTATTGGTGTATTTTCTGGATGGTTTTGAGTTCAACAATTGGTATCAGACCTCTTGGTTCATGCTGTCTAGAAATCAAGTTTATCAAAATCAACTTTTGATCACAATCAGGACATTCCTCGTGTCAAGACACATTTGTTGCCACAAACAGCATCAAAAACGGATGCCTGAGGACTTCACACGTGCTTCCAAAAGTTGGAGAGTGAATTCATGTACGTCAGTCACAACTAGAGATTGAAGACGGGTGAAGAACATGCTTCCACGCGCCCCCGCACACCCTAAAAGCTTTCAACGCGTGATTTCCACTCCCCCTAAACGCCCTACATCAGCACGTGTATCCAACACGCCAGATGCCAGCTACACCTGTTGATTTGGACCGTTCAAATTCCAAATCCTTTTTTGGGCTTGATCCAAGCCATTTGGAGTCCGATTTCAACTATTAAATAGTGCTTTCCATTTATTTGGATCATTCCAGACTCATTCGTATGGTTAGAATTTTGAAATTTATTTTTTAAAATTTTTTCAAATTTCATATGGAAGGTTCTAGGGGAGATAGGAGCTCTAAAAATGTTAGTAGCTCTGGACGTAGGTCCACAGTTTCAAATACCAAGTTTGAAGTTGAGAAATTCGATGGAACTAGCAACTTTGGCATGTGGCAATGTGAAGTGATGGACGTTTTGATCGAATAGGAGTTGGATATCACGTTAGAGGAGAAACCAGATGATATGACAGAAAATGATTGAAAGAAGCTTAATACCCAAGCTTGTAGTACAATCCATTTATGCCTAGCCGAAGATCAGAAGTGCTTTGTCATGAGAGAGCTAAAAGCAAGTGAACTTTGGCAGAAATTGGAAGATAAGTTCATGAAGAAAAGCATTAAGAGTCGCTTGCACTTGAATAAGAAACTCTTCAAATTTCAATTTCGAGAAGGCATTTCTATGTCTGAACACCTCAATAATTACAATCAAATTCTTGCTGATCTAATAAACTTGGATGTTGAGATCTGAGATGAAGATAAGGCTATACTGTTATTAAATTCCTTGCCTGATATATATGAGCATTTAATTACTATGCTTTTGTATGGGAAGGAAAAAATTAGTTTTAGCGATGTATCTAGTTCTTTGATTAGTAATGAATACCGTAGAAAGGATAAGTAGGTACAAGTAGATACATCAAGTGAAGCATTAACAGCAAGAGGTAGAACATGGTCAAAGTATCCAGCAAAGTAGAAAGGTTCTCAATCAAAAACTCAGGCCACATGACTTGGTTCGTCAATTAATAGAAAATTCACCAAAGACAAGTGTTCTTTTTGTCACAAGAAAGGACATTGGAAGAATGATTGTCCCAAACTGAAAGGACAACAGAAGAATCAACTCACCACAACCAATGTCACAGACAGAGATGAAGATTCAGACATTGTCTTGACAAGTTCATCATTCATTTGTCATTCTAATGAATGGATTATGGATTCCGGATGTACCTATCACATGTGTCCTAATCGGGATTGGTTTACTGACTTCACAAAGATTGATAGTGGAGCAGCACTTATAGACAACGACAGTGCCTATAAGACTCTGGCAATAGGGAGCATTCGGTTGAAGCTGCACGATGAAACTATCAAGACCCTGACAGAAGTTCAATACGTTCACTACAAGAGAATTGATTTTTGGAGACAAAAAAATTTTTCCCAAAAAATCCAAATTTCGTCCCTATAAGTTTTTGGAGAAAAAAAAAATTGTCTCTATTTTGTCTTCAAAAGACCGTCTCAGAAAGTATTTGGAGGTGAAAATCAAAATGTACTTTTAGGGAAGAAATTGAGCAGAACTAGTTGAAACC
Source organism: Carya cathayensis (assembly GCA_011037825.1). NCBI lineage: Eukaryota > Viridiplantae > Streptophyta > Magnoliopsida > Fagales > Juglandaceae > Carya > Carya cathayensis. The sequence continues at coordinate 2,173,740 of QGSO01000138.1, read as the reverse complement.
GTTCAAACGATTTGTCGTCTTAGAATCCAATTCGAATGAAAAAAAAAAATTTATTCCAACCAACACTTTTGTTCAAACATTATGAAATGTTTATTCGAACTAATACTCATATTTGATCTTGTTCGTTCGAACCAACACATTTTGCAAGTGACTTTTGTTCGAAGATAAATTATTCCCATTTGAACAGACATATTATTTACGAAAAAGTTTTGTTCGAATGGGGTTTTGCAAAATAAAGTTGTTCGAAGAAATATTTTATTGTTTGAAGGGACATACAAATGGGTTGTTTTTGTTTGAATGGGTCTATTTTTGTTCGAATGTATGCATAAATGGTAATTCACCATTTGAACGGATTATTTACTGTTCGAACAGTATTGGTCAAATAGATCAAAATTTAATTAAATAGAACATACTAATATTATACAAATTGTAATCATATACATCAATTATTCAAATGTTTATGAACATCAACTAAAGGAAATTAAAAAAAAATAAATGAATTATGATTGTGGTGGTGTTGGTGGCATAGAGTTTTGGGACATCATTGATTAGAATTGTTCAAACATTTTTTAATTATTTAATTGTAGCCTCTCTTCTAATCTCGCCTCTAAATCTGCTACTTGATCTAATTGGATCAGCAACTTTTTTTCCTTCGTCCTCAATTGTTCTATCTCAAATGCAGTTTCCTCTAATTTCTTAGTCTTGTCGTCATTCAATCTGACTTTAAAAGAGGATGATGATGTTGAGGATGGCTTCTCGCAACATCCTAAACCCCTTCAAATATCTAGAACGTGATTGAAGAACTTAAGAATGGATTTGAGCATCGTTGATAAATGATTCATCAGATAGATCCGCAGTAGTTTTCTTAAGAGATATCATCTTGTCCTACAAAAAAAAACATTAAAGTTAGTATAAATAACAAAAATATCTTTAGACAATCAAATTAAAGAAACTTAAAATTACATAATTTGCCTCAGCCTCAGAATTGCTCCAAATATCATCACAATTTTTATATGTTTTAGCATATAATTGGGTCAGATCATAGTCAGCAAGACTTTCTTCTTGCTACAAAATGAAAATCTATATCATGTTAATATTTTATGGGGACTAGAATAACTTACTATTTTTTTAGAAAAGCGATGAAAAGATCAAGAACCCGCATGATGGTATATCATTAAATTTCATCTATTTGCTTTGTTCACCATACTCCGCTACTAAAAAAAAGATTATAACTATATGTTTAATGCATCTATCTTATATTATTAAAAAAACATAGGAGCGAAATTACCTGATAAGCATGATCTTCAAAAATATCACAAACTTTCTTTCATTCGTTTAGTGGCATTGCTTGGAATAGACTTTGACGCGCTTTTGTCATAGTACTGAACTTCTGATAGTGTGCATGGCATCAACCTTTGTACCTCCGGAATGTATTTGACATCAGTTCCTCAATCTTTAGTCGATCCTCTCGCTAGCCAAAATTTAGTTCAAACTCGTCCTTCAAAAAATTATAAACAATTAGTATAAATACCTAAGTTATTTAAATTAACATGTTATACAAAGTAGCTTATTACCATGCAATGATTTTTTATGTAATCTTTCACATCTTGGAGAATTTTTGCCCAGGGGATGTAGCCATCGGTGCATACATGTGACTAAGGGTACTAACGTAAGAAGCAAGCCAAGCTGCCAAATCCCCAGAGCCACCAGTGTGATCATCAGGTATATCAACTTTAATTTTACCAATTTTTCTTACATTGTCTATGCAGACACCCCTCATAATGCCTCTAACTCGGCGCTCGTTTACAACAACTATATATACAATAATTAAAGCATATATTTTAATTAAAATATTTTATTTTAAAGATATACAGTGATAAAATACCTTATTCTAATTCTGGTGATATTGGCCCACTATTATTGGCAGATGAACCACACGGGGAGTTAATAAGGGGTGGAGATGACTCACGTGTTCTTTTGCATTTGGTAGGTATATCTGTTTGAAATTATAATAAATTTTTATTCAAACAAAGTATATTATAGATTTTTATAAGAATTATACCTACACAAATATCTGTTTGAAAATCATTCAATATCAGTTTTGTTGGACCAGTCGCTCTCATCCTCAGTAGACATTTCAGTTGATTCATGTTCTTCCAACACTTCACCTTCAATTACTTCAGGTTGAACATCTTGTCTCCGCAGTGGGACCATGTCATATTGGCTTAGATCAACAAATAGACTCATGCCTGATTTATTTTCTTGATATTCTTCTTCATGGTTTGGACTATCAACTTCTTCATGTGGTTCGCCTGCCTCTGGAATGTAATCATATATATTTCTTGGTGCAAACTTCTCGACTATCTATCATGGATTTCTGTATTTCGGATCATTTAAATAAAAAAACTTGATTTGCTTGGCTAGCGAAAACGAAAGGATCATCCTCATATCATTTGCAAGATGTATTGACACTTACAAAATATTCATCGTTACGCACTCTCAATCTAGGATTTGAGACATCCCACCAATTGCATTTAAACAACCAATCCATATATCCCCCACATACTTTAACGCTATGATATATTCCACAATTCCGTAAAAATCAATATTATCATTCACATGGCTTACTTCAACTACAACCCCACGATTTTGAGTTTTCCTATATTGTTCTCTATCTGCTGTGTGAAATATATATCCACGCACCAAACATCTTGAATATTGGATGGCCTGCTTAGATGGACCACATGCCAAAGCATAAACTTCTGGTGAGATTTCACCTGAATTTTCACTATATTTCGATACAACATACATCAATAAATATTTTTCTAATTATATCAATATCAGATATAAATATTGTGACATTCAAGGTATGAAGTTTAAAAGAAATTGTTCATGTTTTTTTTAGTAATATCGTATGTTCAAACCACGAGACAAATTCTTCTTCGTACGTCTTTTCTACATCAAGCACACCATTCATGCGAAGTAGTTATATATGTTAGTTGCGCATGTTAATGTGAACTATTAATTTGTATCAAGTTATACCATATTATTATAAATGTACTTAAAAATACTATTGATTTAGATGATCATCACTAACCTCAATTATTGGTCAATCTCTTTGCAGTTATTCAAGACATGCCATCGAGCTCTTTCAAATTCTCGCCCACATAGGTCATAACCCCCTTGTGTGCTTATGAGATGTACTTTATGGGAAAACATGGTAAATACTGACGAAACTCCCATTTGACCAAAATGTATGTCACTCATTATCAATATATGACTCTGCGATCGATCCTTCCAGACCAGTCTTATTCCCCACAGATCACTTAAGTTTTTCCAGAAATCATTCAATAGGATTCATTCATTTATACTGAATGGGGCTAGCAACTAAAGCCTCACGAGGTAGGTGCACAACCAAATGCACCATTACATCAAAAAATGAATGCGGGTACAAACTCTCTAACTTGCACAATATCATAGCAATGTCAGTTTCCATTTTTAATAAGGCATCAACTTTCAACGTTCTACAACAAATACTCCTGAAAAATCATCCTAATTCTGTGAGAGTTGTACAAACATCTCGAGTAAGCTTTCTGCACACACTAACTAGTAACAATCACTGCAAAAATATATGGCGGTTTTGACTTTTGAGACTAGTTATCTTCCAATCATGAGTTTGGACACATCTTGACATGTTCGAAGCATAACCATCGGGTAATTTGATTATCATGAACCAGTCACAGAATTTCTTTCTCTCATCACTTGAAAGTGTATCAAGGGGCATATAGGCTGATGACCCAGTATCTTGTAAATGCAACTCCGATTTTATCCACAACTCCTTCAAATCTTTACGATAATTAACTTTATCTTTTGTCTTCCCTTGTATTGACATCAAGGTTCCCAAAATATTCTCATATATATTTTTTTCAATGTGCATAACTTCTAAATTGTGACGCAGTGTCAAGGTAGACCAGTATGGCAACTCAAACAAAATACTTTTTTTTGTCTAATTCATTTCCATTGCTTGTCGTTTCCTCTTTTGACATCTTGCATCCTTCTCAAATCTGTTGTTTGTAACATCTTCCAATTGCTTGAGAATATCACTACTAGAATACTCTGGTGGTGATGACTTGCGCTCAACCGTTCCATCAAACATTGTTCTATTTGAACACCATCTATGATCATAAGGTAGATATCGACGATGTCCCATGAAACATAATTTTCAGCCATTCGTTAACCACTAAGACTGTGTATCTTTGTTACAGAAACGACAAGCCATTTTACCTTTTGTGCTCCACCCAAACAAGTTTCCGTATGCTGAAAAATCATTTATTGTCTAAAGTACTGCAACATGCATCTTGAATTCACGCGACAAGGCCGCATCATATGTACTGACACACTGTTCCCACAACTCTTTCAACTCTGCCATCATTGGCTGCAAATATACATCTATTTCATTCCCTGGTAACCTTGGCCCTGAGATTAGTAGAGTCATCATAAAATAAGGATCCTTCATACACTTCCATAGTGGCAAATTATAGGACATTAATATGACAGGTCATGTGCTATGAGAAGTGCTCATGTTGCTAAATGGATTAAAGCCATTAGTTGCTAAACCAAGACGTACATTGCGAGGTTCTCCAGCAAACCATGGGTACTCGTCATTAAATTTCTTCCATTGTAAGGAATCTACAGGATGCAAGAAGAATTGATCATTTTGGACTCTTTTTTGTGTGATGCCAAGTCATATCCGTCACAGTCATCCGAGAAGTAAACAATTTCTGAAGTCTAGGAATCAACGGAAAATATCTTAGCACTTTATGAGGTACATTACGCTTATCTAATGTTCATCTTGACTCATGACACACTGGACATGAATCACTGCATACTACTTCTAGAGGAGAACACAATCATTCTTACATGCGTGGATAATATTATAATCAAATCCTAACCCTCGTTTCAATTTCTTCACTTCATAAAAATTAAGAGGAACTACGTTATCCTGTGGGAGAGCCTCTTTAAATAATTCTAGCAGCATATCGATGGCCTTTGCAAAAATACGACAAATAGACTTAATATGGAGCAACCTGACAGTGAATGACAACTTGTTATGACAGGTGCACCCTTCATACAATTCTCGTTGTGCATGCTCCCACAGTCTTCCAAAGTTTTCATTTCCCTCAAATGATTGTGTAGATGTTCCTTCTCCATCCCTGGTACCAAATATACCTGCGCCAAGATCCCCTAACATCTCAGTCATATCCTCTCCATTATCATAACTATCATAAAAAACATCAACATTTATGTCTTTCATGTTAATCTCATTACATTCCTCCATCTGATTGAACTGACTGCCAAATCTAACTCCTTTAAGAAATGGTTCACCATGTAAGACCCAATGTGAGTATTTAGGGTCGATTCTATTTACGAATAAATGATCCTCCACTACGATCATATTATATGAACTAAGGTTTTTGCATTTCTTGCACGGGCATTTTATAAATCATCGACTGTCAACACTCACACAAGCAAATTCTAAGAAAGACATCACCCCTTGTGCATATTCATTATAGTCTCAACCAAGTTTATCTTCCAACAACATACAACTCTTATCCATATATAAAAAACCCAATTTATGGGATAAACACTATCAAAAAACAATTTTTAAGATAGTTGGTCATATCCCATTTAAGAGACTATCATCTATATGGCATATATACTCAGTCCAAAACTCGTATGTTAGTAAAAATTTCGGCAGCATTTCCCTACAATTCTCCAAATATGCTAGTCACAATAAGTCGTTGACCCTATTCATGGGCCGAGAAACTTACGAACTACATACCCAAAGAATGTAAAAAATTGCTAAACCAAAGTTTTAATTGACTAACACAAGAGTTTTAACTAAATATATATGCCATATAGATGATAACATCCCAAACTGTCCACTTTGAACAATTCAAGAGTTGTACCCAAACCTTCTTTAAGAGAATATTTGGCCACGACTCTTGAACAAGTCTAACGTTTAACAACATGTAAAAATAATTCTAAAATCTAGCAGCTCAGTAGTAAACATAACAATTGTCATAATCAAATTCCAAATCACAAATACATTGCAAAATTACATTACAAATCACTTATAAGATTATTATTTTATAAGTAAATTTTAAGTATTAATAACTTTAATTAGAGTGCACAAAGAGTTTTAATTATACATCATAGTTTTTTAATTAAATATTTTATAAGTATATTTTAAGTATTAATAATTTTAATTAGAGTGCAAAAAGATTTTTAATTATAAATTTTAGTTTTTAATTAAATATTTTATAAGTATATTTTTAGCAATAATAATGGTTATGTTTATTATTATTTAAGTATTAATAATTTTAATTAGAGTGCACACAGAGTTTTAATTATACATTATATTTTTTTAATTAAATATTTTATAAGTATATTTTAAGTATTAATAACTGTTATGTTTATTATTATTTAAGTATTAATAATTTTAATTAGAGCGCACAAAGATTTTTAATTATACATTATAGTTTTTTAATTAAATATTTTATAACTATATTTTCAGTATTAATAATTTTAATTAGAGTGCAAAAAGACTTTTAATTATACATGATAGTTTTTTAATTAAATATTTTATAAGTATATTTTAAGTATTAATAACTGTTATGTTTAATATTATTTAAGTATTATTAATTTTAATTCGAGTGCACAAAGATTTTTAGTTATACATTATAGTTTTTTAATTAAATATTTTATAATTATATTTTAAGTATTAATAATTTTAATTAGAGTGCAAAAAGATTTTTAACTATACATTTTAGTTTTTTAATGAAATATCTACTGGCGGAGGTGTGGCGCCCCCAAAATCCCCACGTACGGAAAACGGGGGATTCGAGGCGCCCGGATGGTGACATCACGGGTCACCATCCTAACGACGAGTGCCAAGTGTGTGCAAGCGACAAATGTGCACAAGAAGATACGCAGCGGATAGCAAAGTCAAATACTAAGTACCAGAATTTTTTCTTAAATAAAATACAAAACGGTTCAAAGGTACATAATAAAATATTACATGATATAAATATTATTTCAAACCAAACATAAAGCATGAACTCCAACTCAAATCTCCGGCGGAGCCGCATCCTCGGGCTCAGCCTCCTCCTCCTCCTCGAACACTGCATCAAAATCTACGGTACCAAAAATGGTGCCGCAGGTAAGTAAAATCCAAAACACCACTAGATAAAAGCATATTAAACTCAAACAATATGCATGAATAAATGCCAATGCATAAAACTCGCAAACCATATTTTTACACGCACGCCAAAAACCCATTTGGCTTAAAAACATCACCTTTAAAACCAAGCCTCGCCATTATCCCAGATAATGGCCCAAACCACCATTTTCTCAGAAAATGGATCACAAGACCATCGCCATTTTCCCAGAAAATGGCCCATATCCGAAAACCATGAAAACCAACCAATTATGCATGCACCATGATCTCCCCTAGGGATCATCCGCACACTCTGGCTCTGTGCCACACCGCAGGTAACGTCTACGCGTGTGACACCTACACGAGTGATGCCCAGACTCGCGCCTCCAACTCGCGCGTACCTGGCCAGGCCATCCTCTAGTCCCCGCCACTAAAAGGACCACGGAGTCGACACGACAGCGTTACCGTATCGTGCGATCCGGTCGTCGCCCGGCGACAACCCAGGGGATGTCACTCAGTATTATCCACTCCCGAGTGACCAGAGGAGCTCCACCGAGATAATAACCCATCCCGGCTTGGGCTCGTGATACGCACACTCCCAAAAATCCATTTACGCCAATAAAACATGATTTTCTCAATTTAAATAAAATACACGTGCATGCATCATGTAAATGCCAATTTCAATGCTCGACAAATAAAATCAACCATAGCACAACAATTCAAACAACTCCGTCCTCCATCCATCCGACCCCCGAACTCCTCGGACTCAGTCCGGAATCAGCAAACCAACCAAATAAATTATTGAAAGAGCAAAATACATTTAAATCTAAAAGTAGAGTTTGGAAAATACTTACAGCGCTATATAGGATTTTTAGAAGGTTCGGCCGAAGCGAACGGCGATGCGAAAGCAACGTAACAGTGCAAATGCACTGTTCCCGTGGGTCGCAAAATACCCACTTTTGACCGGGACAAACCAAGACACCAAATTGATAGGGAATGGTCTAGGGATGCTTATGAAGCTAGTGGAAGTGAGTTTTGGCCGTGGGTGGCGGCGAAAACGCCGGTAGAAGCGGAAAAAGGGCAAATCGGAGTTGAGCTCGTGGGAGCCGCTCCGGTGACCGTTTGAGGCCGGGGATGGGTGGGTTAGGTCGGCAAGGAGTAGGGGATGAAGTGGTGAAGAGGTGGTGGCCGGAGGTGGAGCGACGGCGGCGGATCGAGCCACAAACCGTGCGGCTTGTTGTGCGTTTTCCGGCCAAACGGCCGGCCGATTGGGGCTAGAAACCGGAGGGGAAGATCACCGGCCGGAGGGGAGTCGACCGGCAGGGGTGGCGTCGGGCACGACGCCGGTGAACGGCGGGCCTGGGTGGGGGTTGGTTCCGGCGTGGGTGAGGAGAGAGAGAGAAAGAGAGGGACGCGGGGAGAGAGAGTCCGAGCGGGAGAGAGGAGGAAAAAGGGAAAAAAGAAAAAAAGAGAAAAAAGAAAAAGAAGAGGAAAAGAAAAGAAAAAAAGAAAAAGAAAAAAATTTATTTTGAGTAATATTGCTTTTTGACGTGTTTTAGTTGTTTTGAATTTATTTGAGCTTGTTTGGTTGTTTTATTTAATTAGTTATGTTATTGCTGCTGATTTGTTTTTGTTTTCTTGTCATGTGGATTGGTTTTGGTTTGGTTTTATGTTATTGGTTTTATTCGTTTTCTTAAAAGGGGGTCAAAGGTTGTGGTGGCAGGAAAAATGGTGAGACCGAGGAAATCTACACAAGGGCCCGGGATGATACTCAGAGAGATGATTCTATTGCCCAAGCTATACGGCAAATGACGGAATTTATGCAGCAAAATTTTAGGCCTCAGCAAGGAGTGCCTAGCCCACAACCTGGAGGTCCTTGGCCGCAACAAGGAGGACCTTGGCAGCAAGGAGGGGCTTGGCAACAAGGAGGGCCTTGGCAACAAGGAGGGCCATGGCTACTACCAGGAGGGTCCAGTGGAGGTGTGCAAGCGGGGTGCACGTATGAGCGCTTTCTGGCGCATAGGACTCCCCACTTCACTGGAGACGAGGATCCACTACAAGCTGGAAAGTGGATCAAGGACTTGGAGAGGACTTTTGAGGTATGTGGTTGCACCGAGGCGCAACAAGTTCTCTACGCCAGCTATCTGTTACAAGGCACTGCTTTTGATTGGTGGGATACCAAAAGAATAATGCTGGAGTCAGAATTGGGGTCTTTTGCCGCGGTGACTTGGCAGCGCTTCAAGAAGGAATTTAATAACCGCTTCTTTCCCGCTTCTGTAAGGCGGCAAAAAGCAAGAGAGTTCTCACACTTGGTCCAAGGGAGCATGACCGTGGAACAGTACTCCCGAAGGTTTGTAGAACTTGGGAAATTTGCTCCCCACCTCATCGCCACAGAGGAGATGCAAGCTGAGCGTTTCCAGGAGGGTCTACGCCCCGATATACGCCGGTTGGTAGTCAGCCACCGGATATCCACTTTTCAGGATTTAGTGGATGTGGCCACTCTCGTGGAGCGAGAAAATAATTTGAGTATGGGTTCCCCTCCGGGACATAAAAGGCGGAGTTTTACTGGAGAAGGAAGTAGCTCTGGATCGCCTCAGAAAATTGTTCAGCGGTCTGGAACTCGACCACAAGCTGCCTCAGGAGTGCGTATAGGAGGTCGGATGCCCGTTTGCATGAGGTGTAATAGAGCTCATACGGGTGAGTGCACTTTGGGTGGAGCTCGATGCTATAATTGTGGCCAGCAGGGACACTTTGCCCGTGAGTGTCCTAATACAGTTCAAGGAAGCCGTGGAGGTCGACGTGGTGGAAGAGCTAATCAGAGGCAAGTAGCACAGGCTCGAGTGTATGCTCTTACCCCTGGAGAGGTGGATGATGAGGCACCAGCAACCCACGATGCTGGAGTGATTACAGGAGGACCGCCAAATTATGAAGCAGAAATTCATTGAGCCCATCATGGAGAAACTTAAGGACATGGATGGACGCTTATATACCTTAATGGAGGATTTTAATTTACTTAACAAATAGATATTTTTAGTTATTATTTTACTTTTTTTTATGTCGTATAGAACTAACTCCTTTAGGGATGTAATTAATGTATAGTTTTTATTTTTAGTGTTTGCTAGCCTCTTTATTGTTAATTATGTTTTCTTTTCATTATACTTAACGTTCATGATAATAATAAAAAATGACACTATTTTTAAAGTAATATTTATTTAACTAAAATATTTTTAAATTAATTACATAAAATTAATTTATGAATTCGTAAATATTTTAATTCATTGTAAATCATAATATATAATATATACACATTTTTTTTATTTTGAAAATGATAACAAATTAATAGAAAAAATATGTATTACTTTAATATTTTGGACCTGTTTAACAATATATTATTACAATTAAATAATCTCGTTCGAACAAGGTAATAACTGTTCGAACATTTATATTCCGTCCGAACATATTATGTTGCATTCGAACAGGATTAATGATCTGTTCTAACAAAATTTTATTAGTTCGAACGGTTTAGACTTTTGGAGACGATCTAATTTGTCCCAAAATATCCTATTCAAACAAATATGTATCCGTTCGAACAAATTTATAAAGTTTTCCATATTTTGAGATGAAATTTAATTTCATCTCCAAAAAGTACTTTTAGGGACTAATAAATTTCGTTCTTAAAAGTAAAATTTGTTGTAGTGGTTCCGAACTGGCGGAAGAATCTTATCTTACTTGGATCTTTGAATTTAAAGGGATTCAGAATCACTATTGAAGATAGAATTCTCAAAGTGGTAATGCGAGTTCAAATGGCTATGAAGGGTTTGAAGGGAGGAAACTTGTACTTCTTGTAAGGAAGTACTGTTAATGGAAGAACTTCCACAGGCTGTGAAAAGCTAGATGAGACTGATGCTGATACCACCAGTCTTTAGCATATGCTTATGGGATACGCCGAAAAAAAAAACTTTGCAAACACTGGTAAGGCAAGGCTTACTCGAACCGCTATACACAATACACAAGGGATACTTGACTATGTACACTTTGATGTTTGGGGACCTACCAAAATTACATCTTTGGGAGGTAAGCATGGGTTTTAAACTTTTGTAGATGATTATTCTCGTTGTGTGCGGGTGTATACGATAAAGCATAAAGATGAAGTGCTAAACATCTTTCTTGTTTGGAAGAAAATGATTGAGACTTAGACCAGCAAAAAAATCAAGCGACTCATATCAGATAATGGAGGGGAGTACACCCTAAACCCCTTCATGGAAGTATGCCGAAAAAAGTGAATTGTTAGACACTTCACGGTACGAGGAACACCAGAGCAGAACGGATGAACCGTACTTTGCTGGAGAAAGTATGGTGTATGTTACTAGACACTGGATTCAGTAAACAATTTTAGGCTGAGGCTATGACATATGCCTGCAACCTCATTAACCGACTACCTGCAGCTGTTAATGACGGAAAGACGCTCATTGAAATGTAGAAAGGTACGCATGCTACTGATTATAACTCTTTACACATTTTTGGATGTCCTGCTTACTATCATGCTAAAGAAAGTAAGTTTGATCCTAGAGCCAAGACAACAAAATTCTTAGGCTTTAGTACTAGTGTAAAAGGGTATAGACTCTAGTGCATAGAGTCTAAGAAAATAATCATCAGTAGAAATGTAACATTCAACAAGTCTGAGATGCTTAAGTCACATAAGCATAAAGATTCCAATGAAGCCAACCATAATGGCGAAACACCCAGTGATTCACAGAAGGTGGAGTTTACTACTTCAAAGGATTCAGGAGACAAAAATAGAGAGTATGGACAAGATGAGGTTGATAGTCTAGTCACAGTACTTCCAATTCAACCTAAATCAATAGCAATAAACAGGCCAAGACGAGAGACACATGTACCGACACGTTATGCAAACTTTGTGACATATGCACTACCAGCTGAAGGGGGTGAGATCCCAACCACTTACAGAGAAGCCATACAATCTAGTGAACAAGTTGAATAGACAAAGGCAATGAATAAGGAGATGTAGTCTCTTCACTAAAACTAGACTTAGGAGTTTGTGCCGCTTTCACAAGGAAATAAGTCAATTGGCTGTAAGTGGGTTTTCAATAAAAAAAAAGGATGATCAAGTTGCTAAAAATGGAGTGCGATTCAAAACTAGATTGGTAGCCAAGGATTACGCTCAGACAAAGCGAATTGACTATAGTGAAGTATTCTCTCCTGTTGTGAAACATTCATCCATTCGAATATTGCTAGCTTTGGTTGCACAAAATAATCTTGAGTTAACACAACTTGCCATGAAGACAATCTTCTTACAAGGTGATTTGAAAGAGGAGATTTATCTGTCTCAACCAGAAGGTTTTAAAGTAGCTGGAAAGGAAAAATGGGTTTGCAATCTGAAGAAGTCTCTCTATGGTTTGAAGCAGTCACATCAATAATGGTACAAGCGTTTCGACCACTTTGTGATGGACCTGAAATACACTCGTTACCAATACGATCACTGTGTGTATTTCAGAAAACTTGTAGATGGATTTTTCATATATTTACTTTTATATGTAAATGATATGTTGATTGCATATAAAAGTAAGGTGGAGATAAATCGTTTAAAAACTCAGCTGAGCCATGAGTTTGAAATGAAAGATCTAGGAGAAGCACGAAAAATATTGGGCATGGAGATCAACAAAGATAGGGTGAAATGTATAGTTCACCTTACTCAGAAGCAGTATCTGAAGAAAGTACTACAACGTTTCAACATAGACTTGAAGACGAAGCTGGTGAGCACTCCAATGACCCCATATTTCAAGCTCAATGCATTGAAGTCTCCAAAAAATTATGTAGAGCAGGACTATACGAAAAATGTCTCGTATGCAAGTGTTGTAGGAAATCTAATGTATGTCATGGTATGTACACGACCTGATATCTCCTTAGCCGTCAACTTAGTCAACCGATATATGTATAAACCTGGAAATACATACTGGTATGATGAGGCTAAATGGATTCTACGGTATATTCTATGGACCGTAGATCTTGATTTGAAATTCAAGTAGAGTAAAAATAGTCTAGTAACTGGATATACTAACTTAGACTATGCAGGTAATCTTGACAAACACAGATCGACAACTGGATATGTGTTCACTATAGCTGGAGGACCAGTTAGTTAGCGATCAAATTTGCAGTCTACAATTGCACAATTATCCATGAAGGCTGAATACATGACTGTAACAGAAGCTACGAAAGAAGTCATTTGGTTACAAGGACTGGTAACAGATTTGGGCTTTAAGCAGTAAGAGGTTATCATTTATTGTGACAGTCAAAGTGCAATTCATTTAGCTAAGAATCAACTATATCACTCTTAAACGAAACACATAGATGTCCAATTTCACTTTGTATGTGAGATACTAGAAGAATAAGACATTTTACTTCAAAAGATTGGCACTGAAGACAATCCAGCAGATATGTTGACAAAAGTTGTCACAGGGATCAAGTTCCAACACTACTTGGACTTGATCAATATCACATACTACTGAGCACCTTTGGGTGCATTGGCACCTTAAGGCACATTTGATAGCGGAAGTCTTTCATATCAAATCTAAATGAGCATTTTGAGGAGGGGGTGCAATTATTTAAAGGTTGCAACAGTTTGCAAGCAGCTTAGTATGACACACTTGGGTAGAGGAGGTGATTATTGTAAACCACCTGAGTGTAAAACCAAAAAGTCCAAAGGCTGCTCTACACTGTCCAAAGGCTGCTCTGCACTGTCCTATATATTGTTGCAGGTTGAACATAACTCCTACAGCTCCCCAATTATCTCATTTAGTAGAGCTTCTCCTATAAAAGGAGAGATCTGATGTGTGAAAGACTGTGCGTGAAAAACAGAGAGACAGAGAGCTTTATTTGAGTGTTGTATAAACATATTGAAATATAGTGAATTTCCACTCCAGTGGACGTAGGCAAATTGCTGAATTACTTATATATTGTCTCTATCTTATTGGTGTATTTTCTGGATGGTTTTGAGTTCAACAGATATCCTTCACAAGAATTTTTTTTCTACAGTAATTAGGGGTGATAATAAGCCGTTCCGGACTAGAAAAACCGACCAAACTGGCCACTTAGGACTAGACCGGTACTGGTCCTAGTCAGTCTCGATTCAAATTTTATTGGACCGAAATCATTTGGTCCAATCCACGGTCTAGGGGTTTTTCACCCCGGACTGGACCGAATGAAATTTATTTATTTATTTATAATTTATATATATTGATTATATAATAATTGTATATAATTAATTATATAATTTTCATCTAACCTAATTCTATCACTAACTCGCCATTAAGTAATTATTAACTAATACTATTATTTGTAATTTTATACTAATACTAATATTTATACTAAATTAGTAATACTAATAGTCTAGACTCTAATATGGTATAAAAATAAAATAAATACTAATAGTTTAATATAGACTATAAACTATAGTTATACAACTTATACTAATAATTAATATAGTTATAACTTATACTAAATCACTAATACACTATAACTAATATTACTAATATTTAGCTATACTATATTACTAGTAGTCTAATACTAATATAGTAATACTATTATATAGTTATACTAATTATAATAACTAATCACTATAAGTCTATAACTATATATATTTAGTATTAAAGTATTATTATATTCTTTAATGTATACTAATACTATTAAGTATTAAGAGTTATGGTATAAATTATAATGTATGTATAATTTTATAATATGTAATATATATTCCATAATGTATTTGTATCAATGTATAATATATAATAACACTATAATAGTATAATTAATAATATATAGTATTAGTATATATTAATATATTATAAGAGTTAAAGGATTATAGCATAATATTATATATATGTATAATAGTATGGTATTAATATCACTATAACTATATATACCTAATAAGCTTATAGGCTAATACAATGATTTATTAATCATTTACCTAATGCAATGATTTATTAATGATACTAAATATACAAAATGTAAAACTTAAAAGTTTAATATATTGAAAAATTGAAAATTTTCATAGATTCCATAGAATCAAAAATTATAATACATTGAGTCATTGACATACTCTAAGTTAGTAACAAATTAGCAATTAACAGTTAACATCATAAATATAATTATCATTAATTATTTTTTAATGAGTTAATTAAGTAATCCACATTAAATAGTTTATTTAATTTTAATATTAATAATTAAAATTATTTTTTAAATTAATTTATGTGTCAAAAAGATAAAAGAATCGTATATGTGACACATGTGAGTTGCCTTCCAGAAATGGTGCCGTTTTAGTCACTGCAAGCAAAAACATAACTGGGTTGCATGAAATGGGGTCAAAGTCGTTTCACGCAATCCAATTATTTTTTTTTTCAATTTAACGCCCTTAAAATGGTGCCGTTTGGATCCAATTTCGAACCAAATAGTGTCATTTCATTCAATAACCCAGTCTCTTCAACCCCCCCTCTCCCCGTGGATTCACTTTCCCTTTTCTCCCCAATTCTCCCCTCCCACGTGAGAAACCCAGTCTCTTCAGACTCTTGCAGCCTTGCCCCTTTGTCGCAGACTCGCAACAGGCTCGACAGGTTACTTGAGTCCTTATTCATCAGTACCCTCTCTCTCTCTCTCTCTCTCTCTCTCTCTCGACTCACAGTGATAAATTTTGTTTACTAGAAATGTTGGTTATTGTTTGTTATCTTGATTAATTTGTTTTGATCTTAAGTATTTGTAATTTGTACTTGTATTTAGAAGAAAATGAAACAATATTTTTTTGTCCATTTTGTTCCGAATAGATATCATTTGGGTTGGCTAAGGGAATCGAGTCTAACTTGAATTTGTAGTGGTCACTGGTTTCATAACTTTCTAGGAGATCAGAATATGTTTTACAAATGATTTTTTTTCTATATTTCTGTATCATTACTCATGCAATTTGAAAAAAAAATTAATGAAATAATATGTTTTATTTTGTTTTAGAGAATTAGATATTGCACCATATAGTGAATGCATCAATGAATAATTAAAAAAAAGAATACCATATAGGTTCATATGTTCATAAAAGGTTGGGATTTAAAAACCTAAAGTGCCACATGCATGAGCAGCACAAAGTTAAGTTAAGTCTCTGTCATGACCACTTTCTTTTCTATGATACTTTACAAGGCAAATTGTCATTTCCCAGCAATTGAAAAATTCCTACAGATTCAGATCAATTAGAAATACAAATAAATACACAAACAAGAAGACAACTCTTGTTCGGAAAGTTAGAGCTAGGTAGGCCTAAAATCTTGTCAAGCTCGCGGAAAGTTTTTCAAATTTGAGTGGAAAATAATAGGTCATAGCAAGTCTTTAATTATATTTTGGTTAATGTAGCTAGCTAGCTCTAATGCTTTGAGACAATTAAAAGAAATTACCATATATATATATATAATCATCTAAAAGTTATAAAATATATACTCATAATAAAACATAATGAATATGTTTTACACATCCTGTCTCCACACAACAGAAACATATGAATGTCATTCACCCATCTAATAGGTCATAGTAGGTCTCTTATGCTGGCATCTCTTCTCTGATCACACACATATCTTCTATTTTTTGAAATAATTAATGATTTAAAAAGAAAGAAATTGAGCAATATTGTGATGTAAAAATTTGTTTTTGTTTTTTTTCCCTACCTATTATCATTATGAGACAACAAATATGTTTTTTCTTGTTTTTCCTGTGAATTTAAGTTAAGTCTCTCCTTTTTTCTAGATGGAATCTTCTACAAATGATGTGCAAGAGTCAACACAAGATATGCCTCCACCTCCACCTCCACCCGCATCCAATGTAAGTAATAGATCGGTTGGTGGGTCACAAAGTGGTAGAGTTAGGTCAATGGTTTGGGATCACTTTATAAAAATACCAAAAAGTAATCCCACTAAATCTATGGCTGCTTGCAATTATTGTGGTGTTTCGTATGCATGTGATACAAAGACCAACGGTACAAAATCCATGAAGTATTACATTGAGAAGTAATGTAAAAAATGTCCATTTAAGAAGACAGATAATTCCCAGACGACTCTAGGTTGGAAGGTGAAGGGAGGAAGTATTAGTGGGGGACTTGTGCCCATTTCATTTAGTGTTGAGGCTTGCTGACAAGCCTTAGCAAAGATGATTATTCTTGATAAGTTGCCCTTTAGGCATGCTGAAGGGGAGGGTTTCAGGAAGTTTATACTTGTGGTTTGCCCTAAGTGGGTAGGTATTCCATCCCGTATGATGGTTGCCAATGACTGCTTTAGTTTGTTTTTTAAGGAAAAATAAAAGTT
Source organism: Carya cathayensis (assembly GCA_011037825.1). Lineage (NCBI taxonomy): Eukaryota > Viridiplantae > Streptophyta > Magnoliopsida > Fagales > Juglandaceae > Carya > Carya cathayensis. Next base: position 2,156,175 of record QGSO01000138.1, on the reverse strand, counting down.
AAAAAATGCTCTTCAAGTGCAGCGAATTTCCCTTACCACAGATACATGGACATCTGTGCAAAACCTAAACTATATGTGTTTGACAGCACACTTTATTGATGATGACTGGAAATTACACAAGAGGATTCTTTCCTTTTCTTTGGTTGAAAATCACAAGAGTGATACACTTGGTAAGGGTATAGAGATGTGTTTGCATGCTTGGAGGCGACCAAAAATACTTGCAATCACTCTTCATAATGTAAGTTCTAATAATGGGGCCATTTCTTTTTTGAAAAAATAAATCAAGTATAGGAGAGACACGGTTTTGGAACATGAATTCTTGCATGTTCGATGTTGTGCCCACATTTTGAATTTAATCGCTCATGATGGGTTGAAAGAATATTATGAGTTTATTGTAAAAGTGAGGGGTGTTGTGAAATATGTTAAATCCTCCGCTCAAAGGTGGAGTATATTTAAGAAATGTATGGGTTTGGAAGATATTCAATCCAAAAGTCAAGTTTGCTTAGATGTACCAACTAGGTGGAACTCCACCTATCTTATGTTGGAAAGGGCTTCAAAATTTAGAAAGGCTTTTGATCGGTTGGAGGAAGAAGATCCGTGTTTCCTTGGTAGTATTCAAGATGATGATGACGATGATGAAGATGTGGTGAATAGAAGAAAGTCAATGAAGTTAGGGCCTCCCAATGCATTCGATTGGAAGAAGGTGAAGTTATTTGTGAGGTTTCTTCAATTATTTCATGATGCAACATTACGCTTCTCGGGGGGTAAATATGTAACTTGCAATATTTTTTTCCCGAAGTTGGTTAGTATTAAAGATGATATTAACATGGAGTGTGAAGAACGAAGCCCTGTGGTGGGATTAATGGCCACAAATATGTTGAAAAAGTTTGAAAAGTATTGGGACAATTTGGAAAATTAGAATATGTTGATGTATGTTGGGGGTTCTTCTTAATTCTCGCTACAAGATGCGATATCTTGATTTTGGGTTGGGACAAATGTATGCACATGATCCTACAAAAAAAATTGATTTCAGTTGGAGAGTGAGAAATGCATTTATCTACATGTATGAGGCATACAGGGAAAATGAATAAGAGAGTTCTCCTCAGCACACAAGTTTCTCACATGAAGATGTAGGTCCTTCAGCTGACAAGAATGAGAGTAGAAAGGCACAATTTAAGCAACAATTACAGTCAGAAGACAGTTTGGAAAGTAAGTCAGAGGTTGATAGATATTTAGCTGAAAGATGTGAGGATCAAGATGATAGTTTTGACATTCTAAATTGGTGGAAGGTGAATTCAGTTAGATATCGTGTACTTTCAAATGTTGCACGCGATGTACTTGCAATACCGGTATCTATTGTGGCCTCTGAATCTACATTTAGCATTGTTGGTCGTGTGCTTGACCCTTTTAGAAGTAGTTTAAATATGATGAGTGTTGAGGGTCTCATATGTGCACAAAATTGGTTTTGTTCTTCTTCTACTCCAATAAGCCTTAAGATTTTAATGGATAAAGTGGAGGAATTTGAAAAGCAGTTGGATATGGGTATGTAATGCATTTATTTTGTGGTTTATTTTGTTTTATAATATATGTTGTGTAACTTTATTTAACTTGTTTTGTTTTAAATTTTTAGGGGAATTTGCTGATTCTGTAGAGGCATCAAATTCAATGCCTACAGGCCCAAATTCTAATGCTAATTAAAGACTAAAGAGGTGAGAAGATTATTGATTATGATTTTTCTTAAAGGCTTTGTTCATGTGGGCCATTGCCATAGATTTTTTTTAATGTTTGAATTTTAAAACTGCTTATGTTTTTAATTATTTTTGTAATAAAGTGGCTGATGTTGCATTTATATGCCATGTATCAAATGTATCATTAAATTAATTATATGCTTTATTATATTGCTGTATATTTTTTACATTGCAAATGCAATATATATATATATATATATATATATATGCATGTTAATACTTGGATTATTATACATTTAATTTGAGGTTTGTTTGGTACTTTGGTGAATAATGTGTATTTTTTTAATTGTTCCAGACTTCCAGTAATGAAATCACATGGGTCTAGTACTATTGGACACCTAAATGATTAGTTTGAACTCTATTTTTTTAAGCAACTTGAAAGCTCTTCATGTAAATATATATGCTTTTTGCTAACATAATATTTAATGTATCTGATTATTATTATTATTATTATTATTTACTTTTTATAAGGGTAAGAGACCATAACATATTTTGGTTGCTCATAACTCGTATGCTCAAACTCTCACTATAAGTGGCATGTGCAAACTGCAGTGCATCAGTAGTAGGAAGTAGGAACGCTGTGTATGGATTATGGAACAAGAAGCAATGCTGGAAGCCTAGAGGCAGCAACTTTGTGGCTTTGATTTTATTATGTGTTTAGTTATTTTGTAGCAGTAGCAAGGAAGGAACTTCATTTGGTTGCTAGTCTAGATGTGTTTATATATATTTGTGTTTTGCATTGATATAAATATGAGAGACTAAGAGGCTAAGAGCCTAAGAAAGTGACAGCTTTGTGTTTATGTGATTGTTACTTGTATTTTTTTTTAATCTTTTTTTATTCAAACTTTTTAACATTGGATAAATTTGATACTTATTAGTTATAACTTATTACTTATTACTTTTTAGGGATTTTACTGATTAAGGATTGTTTTTAATTTCTTTATTTCTATTTTTTTTTTAAATTTTATTACTATGAATGATTGATAATCTTGTTTAAGTTGTTTGGAATGGATGGAATCATGGATATAGACAATTTATATTCTTTTGTAAGTAAATCCTTTTATTCTAATTTATTGTATATATATGATTTTTTTTAATGATTATTTTTATTTTCCCTTCAAGATCTTTTTTTTTTTTTTTTGGACTTAAAATTGGATAAAATGTTTAGTGGGCTGAAAAAATTAAATATAGGATATAGGGATTGGGCCAAAGGCCTAATAGGGACCTGGGTGGACCGACCAGACCAACCCGTCCCGAATGGGACCGGACTGAATCGGTTCTTATTCATTTTGGTCTGATCCAGGGTGGAAAAACCCTAGATCGAATAGGTCCGGTCCGGTCCACAAAACCTCTTCCGGACTGAAATCACCACTAGTAGTAATTAATTCTGATCTTTAACCTAAATTAAAGAACCTTCCACGACCTAATTAATATGCAAACGTACGTCATTTTAGCCACCAAATTGAGAACCAGGATTCTGCCCCGAAAGTTTCTCAAAAAAAATACAATCAAAGGCTTTCTCGATCAAGTCTAGACAGTGGACTGAGCCTATATATATTATTTGGTGCTACTTTAACAACTGCATATACAGTACTGTGAGTTTAATATTATATATTCGATATTATTTTGTTGTTTTTGGTTCAATAACTTTGGATAGCTATAGGGGTTGATTGATGATTGTGTGGTGGAGTACTTGATTTCAAATGATCAGATATATATAGATCAGAATGTAACAACTTTAGCCTGCATTGGCATGCATGGAACGCAAGTTCTATGTTCTCTTCTTTTCTCTTCTCTTCTCTCTCGATGCGTGCACATGTTTCTTGCTACAAGGAGTTAATTATGGGAAGAGGAGATCATATATATCTCTGTTGTGGAGTTTCTGTTTCGTGATGTTTTCTGGTTGTACTTTTCATCACTTGGAGCATTCCCATTTGGGCATGAATTCCTCCTAAAATTGTTGGGTTTTGGGCCAACATGTTTGAGCAAACTTCTGTGCAGAAGTTTCCTCAAATTCTGAAATATTAAAATTTGACCTCTTTCCTCATTTCCAAATCTGAAATGCCATTAGTTTTCACCTCTTTGTAAAGAATGCATCACCATCTTAGCCTAGATCATGATAATTTTGCTTGAATACAATTTAGTTGGGATATGCACAGATGTCTCTAGGCACTTCTAGGCCTATATTATATTCTAAAAGAACTAATCAATGGTTCAATTAAAATCCCATTGAAACTATGATAAAGAGTAAGAACTTGCTAAAAAGCTAGGTATACTGTAACCAGAAAGTACCTCTTCGTATTTATTGAGGAAAAGTACCTCTTCGTATTTATTGAGGAAAGAATACACTAATGCGGAAAAGACCCATTTTTGTCTTCTTAGCATCTAGCGACAGAACTTTAGGTAAGCATGAAATCACCTCAGGTACCAAAAGATGCGACCCCCATTCTGGCAAAGGAAACTCCCTGCATTGGCTTATCTCTTGAACTTCTTTCCAATCAATGTGGAACTGAATATACACCAATACTTCTGAGTACTCAGTATGTGATATTATAGTTGCATGATATGTTTTCTGCTTCTTATTGTTATTATGATTAAATTATATTTTATGCATAGGCTCTAGACTTTCAATTTAGATCTGAAAGTAGCTCCATTTTTTGTATGTTGTAATCATTTAATCATCACAACCTCATCACTTTATAAGAGGGGTTGGGTGTTATCTCTAGCCATTCTATTTTAGCACGATCTGAAAGGGAAAGAAAGCAACGAGGTCCAAAGATTACCTAGTGGGGCCTAAATTTTTTAAAATGTTCTATTGGGTTCACAAGGCAGAAGCTGCATTGGTTGAATGCTGCAGAATTTGGAGGTCTTAAGGCCAATCTTGGTGCTTTAATTCTAGACCCTACGGGGATTTGAAAGCATTTATGGTTGGGATTGGGTCTACAACTTCCAGGACCCATAAAAAAGGAACATAAACGGTTAACTATTCTTAAAGGTTTTAACATGGTCCTCCAATCTAAGTAGATAAACTACTATAATGGGATGGCCTGTTGCAATATGTAGAAAGCTAAAAAGTCCCAAAAGTATGGTCTTCAGTTTCATTGTCCAGTCCTATATATGCAGGACTTCATATGGTCCAGATATTTTTACAAGTTGCTACCCTCAAGCATTGGCATTTGGCAAGCCCCACTGCCCCTTGGTCCAGTTCAATCAACAAACTGCAGTGAAAGTAAACAATATAGACATACATAATGCAGTGTTCAAGATTGCAACTATTGAATAATGGAAACTTTACTCCTTTGATCACTACTCAACATCGGAATTTGTCTCAAAGAAGTTTCAGTCACTACAACAAAAAAGATCTTTTGAGACGATTTTGTTTTGGAACGAAATGAAAATCGTCCCAAAAAGTGAGATTTAGGAATAAATTTCATATTTCATGCCAAAAAAATGACGGAAGATGTATTCCATTCGAACGGTATAGTTAGGGACAAAATATTTTGTCCCTAATAATGAAACCGTTCGAATGTATTGTTTTAATGTTCGAATGTAATGTACATTTTGGCGCGTTAAGTACAATTATTATAACAGGAAATTTCTGTACCATTTGAACGTAAAAATTTTACCGTTCAAATGATGAATCAATACTGTTCGAACGTATCTTTGAGAGGATCCATTACGAGATGAGCATCATCTCCATGGACAACCTCCCATAAGGTGTCATCATTAGCCAGCTATTACTTGATCGGAGCGTGCCAACCCAACCAAATGAGCGGGTCACAGAGCAGATGAGCCCCCTTGACATGACCACGCAGTGACGTAGCATTGGATAGGTGATGGGGCATCCTCAACATCAGCCACCCCTGTAGCGGATCTAGTTCCTCCAACGTAGCCCAAACCCGGTGTGGGGACTATTAGTCAGTAGCTGACGAGTACATTTGTGGGAGATGTGCGGCCTACTTGGGTGGATGCGGTGATCTCACAGCTAACTGCACATATTGATCAACAAATCGTGGCTGTAGAGAAGTCCGTCGTCGAGATAGCCCATCTCGTAGATATCCTCAATGACAAGGTTGAATTCTTAACTAAGGAGATACGAAGTACGAATTTCGTGAACAACACGTTCATCTGAGTGTTGTTTACGAAATTCTATCATATTTTGTATTTTGCTTCTAATATATGTAAGGTACAATATTATTTAATATATCTGTTGTCTTTTAATTTCAATTCTCAATCTTCTTTAATATTAGATTTTCCAATTATAATATTAAATCGCTGCACTTCAAATATATATAAACATAAATATATTGTTATATATGTATATATAAATATATATATATATATAAACATAAATATATATATTTATATATAAATATATAATTATATTTTACAAATTGTGTATATATAAATATATATTACAATTTTTAGACTTGTTCACAAATTATGCACTTTAAAAACCACATAATTTTTAAATTAGATTTATCTTTAACTTAAAGTTAGAACTAACATTCGAATGTTAATTACTAACATTCAAACGTTGGTGCCAAACCATGTCACATTCGCATGTCAATAGCCTCAATGTTCGAATGTATATGTAACGTTCGAACATAATTTTCATCTCTGTTTGAACATAAAAAAATCTCATCTGTTTTTAGTGAGGTTTCCAAAAACAGTCACAGAAAATACTTTTTAGTGACGGTTTGGGGACTGTCACAATTTCCCAACCGCCACTAAAAACCAAATATATTGTAGTGAGTGTGCACATTTGGTAGTCACCGCCTGGCATTGTCCATCTTTCATTGATTGTAAACTAAATTCCAGAGTGAAACATCTCTTGTAACTTAAGTGTGCTAAAACTTTAATTTCATGGAAATTAAAAATATTCTAATTATAAAAAGATTCTTGCATAACATGATTCAAATTTGAGCAAATAATTAGCAGTTATGTTCAAATAAGTAGTAAGTAGTCAATCGAGTTTTATTTGAACAGGATCAAACTAAGATTATAAACCCCAAATTGATTTCCAAACACTAAACCACTTGGTTTTGATTAAGGGTTGTATCATTTGGTTAAATCACTTCCTCATGCAATTAGCCACTCAATTATAAATTCTTACACCCTTAACCACCTTCTTACATCTTGGTAATTTCATTTAACTAAAAAAAGTTTGATTTGAACCAAACAATGACTGAAACCTTAACTAAATCCCAAACTAGACACCACTCGATTAACCCCATTTAGTCCCATTGAAACCACCTCTTTTGGCCAAGCTTCTTGAGCAAGATTTCTCCCACTTTCAAGGCCATGCTTTGGATGTCATGGCTCCTCAAGACTAGCCCCAAATAGTGGCTTGATGGCAAGTCAAACCACCCCACATTAGCCCTCACCCACTCGGCTAGACTGCAGTAGGAAATTAGTTGTACTTTGCAAACCATTCTTCCTCCCTTTTTCACAAGTTACCTTCATATCACTTAGTCATCCAAGCACCCTCGTGTTAGCGCTTTACCTATACCACGTGTCCACCCCATTTGCTTCACACACTTTGCATTCTTCACTTGTCTTCCATGAGAGTTGAGAGAGTTTATGGCAATCTTTTGTTCTAGAATTCTAGCTCTTTGTAAGTCAATTTCTATAACTCAATCCTCTTGTATTTTTTTTTTTATTACCGAGTCTAGTTTACTTGAGTGTGTGTTGAAGAATTTTTCATGGAGTTTTGATTGATGAAAGTTGGGTTTGATGAGGTTTTTGATGAAATATTGGGTAGATCTTGATAGGATGATGTGGCATTTCTATGCAAGTTACAAGTTGATTCAAAGCATGTCAGTATTTTTATAAAATATTTTTGCATGATTACAAAGTGTTAGAAACCAATTGGTGAGAAATAGTTTCTATTTTGGCTTGGGTTGTGATTTTGGTTATAGAAACTTGATTCTATGGCTTTGGTTTTCATATATGTTATTCTTGAGGCTTTGATCTATGGATTAAAAGCTTATTTTTGGATAGTTATGGTTTAGATCTTTGTTAGAATGATGTTAGAATGATGTTGAACATGCAAGAGTTTGGTTTGAACTCAATATAGAGGCTCTCAAGTTTGATGATTTGTTTTTATGAAAGTTTTGCCTAACATGCAGGCTTTAATGCTTAGATCAAGTTAGAACTTCAATGTAAGGTATATGGTTTTGTTATTTGAAGATTTATTGCATAAAAAATAAGGATCTAGTCACTTCGAAAATTTATTGCATATATGGTCTTAATGATGAACATGTTATGAGCGTATTTATGGATTTTTGAAGTCTTTGGAATTGAATGAAAGTATTACACCGAGAACATCAAGAGTTGGCTCTATTTGACATTATCTTGATGTTTTGACATTTTCTATGGTGTAATGAGTTTGAGTTTTCATAAAATGTGTAAATTTAGCATGATTTTAGAATTAAGGATGCAATTTTCGAGAGCTGCTAAAATTGGTTTTAGCATGTTAATATGTTGGATGGTTAAGTAGTAACAAAATCAATTTATACGAAATTGTCAAGCAGTTTGATTTATTTAATAAGAAAACTTTTACATACTACATTATAATAATACTCTTATCACATAAGGAACAGATTAAGGTAATATTATTTATCAAATTTTAAATTCAATTTTTTTTTTATGAAGTAAGTCTCGTTTGGTTATATAATTGATATGAGAAATTTGTGAATAATAATAAAATGATTTAAATTAAAGTGTTTTATGAAATTTTAAGAAATGAGAGAAAAAAGTTGAATAAAAATATTATAAAATTAAAATATTGTTATAATATAATTTTTTATTATAGTTTTTGTTTTGATATTTGAAAAAATTGAATTATTTTTTGTATTTTATTTGAAAATTTAAAAAAATTATAATAATTAGATAAAAAATTAAAAATATTAAAAATTAAAAATTAAAAAAAAATTATTTTAAAATAATTTTATAGACGAGAGAATAGGATATGTAAAACCAACGAGAAAGGAAAAACGAAAATGAAATGGCTATAAAGTGTACTGCGTACTCTTCTAATCCAAAGCGTCGATACTCGATAGCACACTTTGGGGCTTCGAAGCGCAAAAGCAACGGGACAGAACAGCCTAGGCTCAGCGGCTGTCTCAACGTTTCTTTGACGTCTCTCCATGGAGGCAACGCTTGTCGGCTCGCATCACTTACATCCCCTCCTCTTTCCCATGAAACCCACAAGAATCCGAGGTCAGTTTTCCACCGTTTGTTTGCCGATAAAACTTTGGAAAAAGTGAAAAGAAAAGAAAACAGCTCTCAGAAAATTTTATGTTTAGTTGTGTTATTTGGCTCGATTATTTCCCTTCTTTTTTTTTTTAATCAGGAATAAAGGGAATGACATATTTAGTCGTAACTTCTTGATTTCTTCTTTTCTTTTGTTTGGTGTTCTTTCTTGGAAGTTTTTGCTGCGTATTACCTACTGTGATAATATATATTGCTGCTGTATATGACCTAAAAGGTTCTTAATGTGATATGCAAGTGTGGTTACTACATTGAATTCCGTTTACAATTATCATTGCGAGCTAGGCTGGAGTTTATTTCTTTGCTGGATATGGTTCGCCTTTGTGAAGCTTAGTTGAGTATCTAGTAACTCCCAACATCGGAGAGCTATTTGTTTTGGTACATTTCACATTATACCTATAAGGATTATACGAAGTCTTACTCCCAGATGGAATTTTCCGTCTCATTCAAGTGGCCTTCCTCTTCAAATACATCTTCAAAGGGAAACTTTTTTTGAACCAAAAAGTCACTTCTAGACTATTTAGAATCATCGATTGAAGTTGTTACTTTCGGAAGCATGTTGTCAGCAATCATTTGCGAAGTTAATATCTTAGGTTTTAATCATGTTTTCTCCCTCTCTCTCTCTCTCTCTCTCC